>BLSH010492131.1:343864-374155 GCA_018402905.1 Glandirana rugosa | reverse complement strand
ACAGAAAGTGAGGATGAGAGAGACAGAGAGAGAAAGGGGGAGACAGAGAGAGAGAAAGAGGGGGGAGAGAGAGAGAAAGAGGGGGGAGACAGAAAGAGAAAGAGAGAGAGAGAGAAGGGGGGGCAGATAGAAAGGGGGGAGAGAGACAGAGAGAAATGGGGAGAGAGACAGAGAGAGAGAAAGAGGGGGGAGAGAGACAGAGAAGGGGGGAGAAAGAGAAAGGGGGAGAAGAGAAAGAGGGGGCAGACAGGAAGGGGAGGAGAGAAAGGGAGGGGGAAGGGGGGAAAGAAAGAAGGAGAGAGAGGGAAAGAGGGAGGGGAGAGAGAGAGAAGTGAGGAGTCTGCAGCCTACCTTGCTTCCTTTACCAAGCTAGCAGCACTTATTTAGTCCAGGTGAATCACGGTATGTCTGTGTCAGGCTCATCTCAGCTACAGGTGGTTAGCTCAGTAACGTAGCGTGGGTCATCAGTGCCCAGGGCAAAACAAGTAAAATGTGCCCTCTGGGGGCGTGGTTTAGCCTGGATCGGAGATGGCTGCTTAAGCAGAGAGCTCCTGCACACAGAGGACATTCTACAGCTTTTTTTGGGGAATCCCACGCTACCAGCACCCAGGGATCAGCTGGACAGGAGCACCCCAACACCTGGACACCCTGTGATATTGATTCAAGGCCCGCTCACACACTGCAGAGGAGCGATCGCGGATGGACACGCTCCCCCCCAGCCGGATCAATCCAGTGCCATCCAGACACAGGGAGAACGGATGAGCACTTTAACCACCCCATCCCACCTCCTCATCCCTTCAGCTATGATCAGCACCCTCTATTGTGCGGATCGGAAACAGCCGCCCGCGTCGGCCGAAAATTTGGCCACACCTTTTGCAGCCTACGAGCTCCGGACCTGCCGACGCTGATCCCGGAGCTTACAGGCTCCATCCACCAGCCATCTGCCCTGCTGGCAACCCCCTGGGCATTTAATCCCCCAGACTAATATTGAACACCCAGAACTCTGTAGTTGGCTGAGGCCTAGACGGGACTGGAAACTGCGGCCTATGTATTAAATGTTGTTACACCGAACGTTCACATACGTTCGTCTGGGGGCAAGTACCTATCTCTCCAACATGGGTAAACCCAGCAGAAGTGCCTCTACACCCCGCACTGAGAAAGAGACTGATCCGCAACCACAATACTGAATCCCGGACCCCTTTCAGTCCAAATGCACAGGCAAGCAAGCACCCTCTCGGGCCTCCGTGCAGCGCTCTCCAAGCAGCATCTCTGACTCGCACGTGGAATGGGGGGACTCCAGCAGCCCACACCCGTCACAACCCCTGAGCCTCCCAGACTTACAAACGGTCACTCTGGACATTAAAAATACGCTGACTGCTGCGATCACTGACCTGAAATCAGACCTACAAGCGGTGGCCCATCGCATCACTTGTGTGGAACAAACACAGGTTCACGTGAATGCCATTCGGCAGGTGCAACGCACATACAATGCCCAGCTACCACACCTCCTGGAACTACACCGCCATGTTGAGGACCTCGACAATTGCGGATGAAGACACAACATCAGGGTGAGGGGGATTCCTGAGGGAGTGGAACCAATTGCTATCCCACAGACTCTATGCGCCATATTCAATGACCTGCTCGGGCGCCAAGACTCTCCTAATGAGATGGAAAGAGCCCATCAAGCGCTGCGGCCCCCTCCTAGGGACTCTGAGCCCCCGAGAGACATAATATGCTGCATAGTCAACTTCCCTTTCAAGGAGGAAATCCTCCGCAAAGCACGGGATAGAGGCCGCATACTGTTTAATGGGGTCGAAATTAGACTATTCCAAGATCTTTGACAAATAACATTACAGAACAGACATGCTTTACACCTCCTGTTGGAGGCACTACGCTCCCGCAATATACAATATCGCTGGAAGTTTCCATTCTGCCTCTCAGCCTCAGCTAGGGGACGTTCAGCTCTTCTGCGTACACCGGAAGACCTCCAATCATTCTGCAAGCAACTTGATCTACCCCAGATTGATCTGCCGGATTGGTACGCCTTCTTCTTTCCTACAGAACCCTGGTGCCCGATATCACACAACCCCTCACCGAAGGCGCGGAGACATCGATCCAGGCGCCGCAGATTGGACCCGACGACGCCGGAACATCGCCCCTCCCATAGGGACCTGAGCCACTCTAGCCCTGGAGTCTCCTCAACTCCCCATAGGGACCGAGCAGGCAACTAACACCCCCACGGGGCATTAGATCCACAATGCTTACACTTGACTTTACTGGATTCCAAATAGTTACTACTACACTCTCCATCTCTTGTCCCCCAGCTTATCTGAAGAAGACATACAGGACATTGACATGTTCCTCAGAGACCACAGCCATGTCCTAGTTTCACCTTCATCGGACTGCAACATGTTATCTACCCAACACTGTAACCAGGTAATTATTTGTTCTCCACAGTGAGAACTCTTAACCGCCCCTCAAAGGCGGCGTTACCTCCCAGTATTCAACACAGAACTAGACTATCAGTTGCTTCATTCCCCACCTAATGGATAACGTCACACACCTTGGCTCCCATCCTGAACAACAGACACTGACACTCAATATTCCCTGGTCCAGCAACATTGCTGATCGATACCTTCTTAGGAGTATAGTCCCGCCATATTGAACCGAGACCAATGCTGTTGATGTCTGCTTCCTCATGTTACTACTCATATGAAAAGCTGACGCCCCCAGTGCTCTGGTTCTGCATTGAATCTCTCCTGGGGGGCGGGTGAGGCTGGGGTCCCAGTGATGGGAGGCCCAATTATACCATTATAGCCCTCAACCACTTGGGAGCTACTCCTATGCTAGCATTGTGGTGGCTGAACAATGACAGTAGAGTATTCTACTTAATGCCTACACATATGCCCACCCCCTTCCACCATTATGGATGTTGGGGCTGGCCCATGCGGGGGGCCCTGGTTGACCTGACCCCTTACAGCACCTTCATTGTCTTTCATAAAGTATAAGATATAAACCACTCTTGTGACAGAATACCATACTTGCTGAAGGCTGACCAAACTTCCCTTCGCAAATCTAATGCCAGTAGTTCATTGATACGTAAGATAAGTGTGGGTAGCAGCATTAGCTATTAGGTGCATTTGAACTCTGACAGGGAGCACAGTGAACGCCTCTGGAACACCCTCCCGACTCACACATGGAGGAGGGACTGGTGTGGGTACTGACAGAGCCCCTGCAGATTTGCCCCAGGCCAAAACTTCACAAGTCAGCATACAGGTGGGGGAGCATAGATGGAGAAAATTCCACTTAGCCATGGATTATTATGGTTTAATACTTATTTTGGTTTTAGTCATTTGGAAGTTTGGTGGTCTACTTGCAGCGGTAGCTGCAAGAAATAAAAGGAACCAACAGGAGATGATTAAAACGCTAATGAACAAAATCAAACGTCTAGAAGCTGCCCACAGACAATCAATTGCCCTTGCGGCCTTTCAGGACCTGACTCATACGCAATCCTTACTTCGGGACGAACTAAGCAAACGCACTAGGCGACAGTACGTCCTCCGCCAAAAAGTGTTCTATGAACATGGCAACAAGAGTGGCAGACTTCTGGCACGAACAGTGCAGGCTTCCAAATCCTCAACCTTAATTCACCACATTCGAGATAATCAAGGCAACCTGCTTTCTAAAAATGAGCAAATAGCGACACAATTCGAGCGTTGTTACACAAATTTATATAACCTAGCACCCGAACACAGAAGCCCTAACACCCTCAAATCTCGACCCGAGGAAATTAAACACTTCTTATCCCAATTCAACACCAAGCTAATTATGAACCAACAAGCCAAAGATATGGAATGTCCCCTCACGGCGGAGGAATTGTAGGCAACCATAAAACAGACAAAAACAGACAAGAGCCCGGGCCCAGATGGCCTGTCCCTCCAATATTATAAAAGCTTCCTGGACACACTACTACCTGAAATGCTGAGACCATTCAACACCCTAGCTAGTCCCATACCTGACACAGGAAGAATGCTAGAAGCCCATGTAGCAGTCATACCAAAGGACGGTAGGGATCCCACTCTAGTATCCAAATACAGACCCATATCGCTACTGAATGTAGAAATAAAGATATACGCCAAAATACTAGCCAACAGACTTCTCCCTCTTATACCTAACCTTATTACCAACGATCAGGTGGGCTTTGTCCCGAGCAGAGAAGCTAGGGACAAGGCCATACGCACATTGAACATACACCACTGGCTGGGCACTTCCAAGACTCCAGGGTTCTTCCTTTCCCTGGACACGGAGAAGGCGTTCGACAGAGTGGCCTGGGATTATATGCAGGCGGTGCTGGAGGGTATTGGACTCCTGCCCTGCATGCTTTCCCAGATTATGGCACTGTACTTTAACACTTCAGTGAGGGTGCGTGCCAATGGCCACCTGTCGAACGCCTTCTCCATCAATAACGGTACCTGTCAGGAATATCCTTTATCTCCCTTGATCTTCATTCTAACATTGGAGCCCTTATTAAACAAACTGAGATCAAATCCTGATATCAAAGGTCTAACAATAGGCGGCAAAGAATACAAGGTTGCTGCATTTGCGGACGACATCCTCCTTTCCCTGAGAGCCCCTAGGACCTCCCTACCCAATCTACTAAAAGATATGGAAGAATTTGGCCATTTATCCTAAAAATTAATTACTCTAAATCTCATGCCCTAAATATCTCTCTACCTCCTCAAGAAGTTGTCCACTGTCAAGGGGCATTCCCATTTCAATGGCAAGGGACAGTACATGGGCATACAAATTACAAGACAATTATCTGATCTGTACTGTCAGAACTTTCAAAATACCCTTGCCAGGATACAAGCGGACCTGAAGGAATGGGCGGGCTTGAACGTGTCCTGGTTCGGTCGCTCAGTTCTCCTTAAGATGATGGTCCTTCCCCGCCTTTTATTCTTGATGCAAACGATCCCCTTCCACCTCCCTCCGTCTTTCTTTACAACCTACAAGAAGGCTTGCTCGGCGTTCATATGGAAAAACACCCCACCACGAATCAAATACAACCGACTTACACATCCTAAAAATAAAGGGGGTATTGGTACCCCTGACCTTTACATCTACTACCAAGCCTGCCTTCTCACGAGAATCGTAGATTGGAGTGTACACAAACGGGAGAAGCTATGGGTATCCCTGGAGAACTCTTTTTCGTGCAAGTACCAGTTCATATACTCCCCTGGCTAGCTCATAGGCCTTGGCCAATGGGTCTCACGGCACACCCGCTCATGTACCCTTCTGTGTGCCTTTAAAAAGGCGACCAAATCCATGAAATTCTCCTCGTCACCGGGCCCTCTAACCTTACTAAGGGGTAACTCAGACTTCCCACCATTTTTAAAACAGGAATGGCCACATGATGAAGTGCTTGCTTATCATTTTTTTTCTAAGGGACTCTTAATCTCCTACGAAGCCTTAAAGTCAATGTCACAAAAACAATTCCATCCCTTTCTGGACATACCGACAAATACACCACTTCCTTTCAGCCCAACAACGGCTGAACATTTGGAGTAGACAACTTACACCCTTTGAGTTTCTCTGCACCCGTACATCACCACAATGACACCTAATCTCCTATATTTATGCATTACTCATGGAGGAATCCCCCTCTGTCCCAGACCCCTCTCAAATTTCCTGGGAAAATGACCTCAAACTGATCTTGACTGAGGAGGATTGGACCAACATACACACCTATACTCACAAGGGCTCACTGAATGTGGCTATCCAGGAAAACGGATATAAGTTAGAGACAAAATGGTACAGGACCCCTGCTCGATTAAACAAATTCTCCCTGAGTATCCCTAACATTTGCTGGAGATGCAATTGAGCGGTTGGCTCAATGCTCCACATCTGGTGGGACTGTGGACTAATTCAACCATTCTGGAGGTCAGTGCATGTTCTTATTACACAGATCACCACATTCAAACTAGACTACAACCCTGCACAATTCCTTCTGCACCACACATCCCTGACCAAAAAACACTACTACAAGTCATTGGCTATGCACATCTTGAACGTGGCCAGATTATGCATTCCAGTCCACTGGAGAACTACTACTCCGCCTACAATCAGAGAATGGTTCGCCAGGATATCGAAGATAGAGGAGATGGAACTCATACATATCTTCCTAGAACGCATTCAGAAATTCACGACTATCTGGGCATGTTGGACCCATTTCAAGACCACGAGTACATATGAGTCTTATCTCCCGTAATAGAGTTCGCTGAGCACTTCTATGCTTGTCCACACTGGGGGGATCGGCATGAGGGGGCGGGCTCGAACCAAGGACACTATTCCCTTTCTTTTTTTTTTTTTGCTATCCTGATCGGTAATTCCGCGGTCTCCCTCCCCCCTTCCTCTTTAACTCAGGCTCCCAGATGATACCCTCCTTCCTTTTTCCCCATACCCCCCCTCTTTAACTACCTCCCTATAGGTTCGACCTATTAAAAACAATTGGAAGAGGAACACATAGACAAACTACATACTCAAGGTTCTAGATCTACTAGAGTAGTCGCTCTACAAAGCGTAAATTGGAACCGCTGGAGTTCCTTGACGAAGAATATCCACCATAGTTTAGAGCTATCTTCCTTGGTATATTGTAAAATGTATTTACAAATGTACACGCCATGAGTAGATGGCTATCAGTTTTTGTGTTGTAATAAGACGCCTCATGGCTGCTTGATCGTCAATATGAACAATGAGTTCTTGTATACCTGCTGTATTGTCTTCAATAAAGATCTTTGTGGAAAAAAAAAAGTGTCCTTTAAAGCCTGGTGCACACTATTTTTTTTTCTTCAGCCTAGTGGGCTGAACGAAAAAAAAATGAAAGAGCTCAGGAGGAGCCACTTTACAGATGTTTGCAGAACAGATGTTCAGTTATTCCCGGTTATATTTAAAGTGACACACAGACTTTACAGATGTTTGCAGAACAGTAGTTCTTTTATTCCCGGTTATATTTAAAGTGACACACAGACTTTACAGATGTTTGCAGAACAGATGTTCAGTTATTCCCGGTTTTATTTAAAGTGACACACACAGCTTCCAGATGTTTGAAGAACAGTGATATGGGTTCTCCCGACTTATTTATACTTTTTTGACACAGTTTGAAGATGATCCACATTTACTTCCATTTTTGCTTTTTTTATGTTTTTATTTTTTTTTTATATTTAAAGTTATTTCCATGTCCCCATTTCTTGGTAGGGCACTTGTCCCACCCTTACCCCCATTTTCCTTCCTTTTGCAGACCTCTAGGACCTTCCTGGACTTTTTTACAGCAATTTTCAGAACGTTCATTAAAATTACCAGAACCCCGGACCCGAACCCGGACTTTTTTTGAAAAGTCCGGGTTCGGGTCCGGGTCCCGGACACCCCAAAGTTTGGTATGGACCCGAACTTTACAGTCTGGGTTCGCTCGACTCTACTCAGCATGTCTGCACTGAGCACAGCTCCACTCGCATTCTCTCGGTCAGGTTTATCCCTCTCCTGGCCAGGGGAGGAGGGATGGTGAAATCAGTGGATCACACACGCTCCAGACCTTTGCCACAGACAACAATGGGGCATCATACCAAGTGGAACAAATTTCTGCGCCCAGGGGGAGATTTCTGGCTGCCCCTCTGCTCACTCGCTACACCATTGGGCTATTTCATTTTATACTTTCCACATATTGCACAAGCTCCTGGTCAATTCCCCCGTGCAGCAAAGCCCCGCCCTTACAATTTATAGAGTGCAGGCGCAGCACTGCAAGCCATATCACTCCGCCAGGCACCAGTTGTTATGTAGTGGGCAGCGCCAGACGGATCTAAAGAGGAGGCATCGGCAAATGCAGCTGGCACCATCGCTCTTTTTGTGGGGGAAGAAAAAAAGTCCCATAGCACCTGGACTGTACGCCCACCTGGGACCCTAAAAAATTAGCATGATGGTGTTTTTTCCTCTACTCCATGTGTGCAGAGTATGACAAGGCACAGTGGGCCCCCTGGCCTTGGGGGCCTGTGTGCACACCCTGCACACATGGATGATATGCCACTGCTCTCTCCCCCTTCCTTAACACCCTTCCCACACCTTATTTTTTATTATTCCCTCATGTGTTCCCTTAATCCCAGCTCTTTTCTGACCAGTCAGAGACATCACAAGTTCTTCCCCTTTTGTCCAGTGATGGCAATGGACAGTCCTTACTGCAGCTCAGTACTGAATGATGCTCACATAATGACATAGCATTATAATTAAAAGTTTGGATGTTTTGTCCTATGACCTTTGAGTGTTCAGAGCCGAATTATTAGGGATTAGGTGTTTGGATAGTGTTGTTAAGAGAGTGAAACTTCAATAAATCTGAATTGTGCTGAGTTGTGAATCACTAAGCATACTAAACCTTTGGAAACAATTGGGATGATGTTTTAAGAATAGACTGGTAACCAGGAGACCATAGGCTGGAAAGTTGCATTAAAACCACCAAACAACCTTCATTACCTATTTATGATATCACTGGTGCAAAAGAGAATTTGAGGCAAAAGGCATACAGGCTGGTACTAAATTAATAGATATGTTCAGCTATAGCTGTATATTTATGGGAAATATAGATGTGCAGTTTTTCACTATCTTTTGTTATAATATCTTATCCACCCAATTTAAGGCACCTGCATCTGCAGCTCAGGAACTTTTTTATAGTTGTGGCTGTGAGACAGAGGTGTAGATGGAGACGCTCCAGTTAGACCCCTTTCACCATGGGACAGTTTTCAGGCGTTTTAGCAGTAGAAATAGCGCCCGTAAAGCACCTGAAAACTGCCTCACATGCCGCCTAAGCGTGCTTTCACACTGGGGCGGTGTGCTTGCAGGACGTTAGGAAAAGTCCTGCAAGCAGCATCTTTGGGGTGGGTTGGGAGCGCTGTATGCAGCGCCCCTGCCCATTGGAATGAATGGGCATCGCTTTCGAAGCACCTGAAAAGCGCTTCAGAAGGTCCGCAACACAGGCGTTTTTAATCCCTTCTTTGGGGTTAAAAGCGCCCCGGTAGCGGCCGAAAAGCAATGCTTAAACAGCGCTAAAGCGCTGCTTTACCTCGAACAGACCGGTGACCCCAGTGTGAAAGGGGTCTAAGTGAAGTAGCTGAATTATCTGAAATATCTGTTGGATATGTCTCTTCTACATCCATTGTGGGTGCACAGGTGCCGCCTACCATATCCCTGCCACTCCCGCCCCCTATCCATGCGCCCGGCCCCTTGCAGGACACCGGGCGCATGAATTCCTATGGCGTGGGTGTGTTTTTTTGAAGCACTGATTAGAGCCAAGGGCTTTAATAGGCTTCAAAATAGGGTGGGCTCGGAGCGCAGAGCATTGCATCTGGAGCCCACCCAGGTGTGTTGCAACAGTGAATGAATATTCGCTGTTGCAACACAGATCCTCCTCCCGGCCAATCGGGAAGCAGGTCTGATACCCATCACCCAATTGGCTGAAAGGACAGGCGATCCTATTGGACAATAAGTGAATAGATTCCGCGCTCAGGACAAAATGGGTAAACTGAATATATTAATAGGACTGCTGCCATCCTGAATTTCCAAACAAGGAAAATAGGTTATGAGTAGAACAAGGAAATGGCGTTGTCCTTATGGGCTGTGAGGTAAACCAGCCAATAGGTGTGGCAAATAAAGTGCATATAAAGACAATCAATAGGTCCCTCAATATGGGTGCATATAAAGTGCATGTATAAATCCCTGGAGTAACATTAATGGTGGGTCACCTTGTGCAAAACCATACACAAAGTGAATCAAACAGTATTGAATAAATATATGAGTATTATGGGCTATAGGTGTATCAACTAATAAGTGTGCCACATATATTGGCAAATAAAGTGCATATAAAGATAATCAGTAAATCCCTCAATACGGGTGCATATAATGGTGGGTCATTTTGTGCAAATCCATACATAAAGTGAACCAAAAAAAGTGTTGAATAAATATCTGAGTATAAATATAATGGATATGAAATAGAAAATAGTGAATTGCGTGACAATATAAATCCCAAGACCCACCATTAATGTTACTCCAGGGATTTATACATGCACTTTATATGCACCCATATTGAGGGACCTATTGATTGTCTTTATATGCACTTTATTTGCCACACCTATTAGCTGGTTTACCTCACAGCCCATAAGGACAACGCCATTTCCTTGTTCTACTCAGATCCTATTGGACGCCTAGGAGGAGGAGGGGAGGAGCTAGAACTCGTCATGGAGGAGAGGACTCAGAGTTGAGCCGCTGGACACTACCCGCCACCCGTCACGATGGGGTAAGTGCTGGACCGACCGCAAACAGTGGGGGGTCATCAGCCTGTGCGTTGTGCAGTGTCCCTGTGCTGGTGTTGGGTGTCATAGCTCGGCTGGACTCATCTCCCGCATTCCTTCAGAAGCAGTTCCCGGTGTCTGTCTGCCAGTTTGGGTGCGTAGAAACCTCCCGATAACATGATATTACCACCTCCATGCTTTACTGTAGGCTGTATTGGATTTCCACCAGGCATATTGTTTGGTGTTCAGACCAAATAATTCAATTTTAGTCTCATCTGACCATAACACCTTTTTTCTATGGCCTCAGATCTTCAAGGTGTGTTCTGGCAAAACTCAGTCGTGATTGCATGTGGCCTTTCTTGAGAAGTGGCTTTTTTCTTGCAACCCTCTCCACATTTGTGGAGAATTTCTGATATTGTTATCACATGCACACAATGACCACTCTTTGTCATAAATTCTTGGTAGCCTCACTGACCACTTTCCTCCTGCTCTTTCGTCCAGTTTGGAGAGATGCCCTCATCCATGGAGGATCTGTGTTGTACCAAATACTGTCAACTTCTTAATAATATACTTCACGGTGTTTCTAGGCATTAATAAATGCTTTGAAATTTTTTTGTATCCATCTCCTGACTTTTGTCTGTCCACAACTTTATCCCGGAGATTTTTTGGCAGTGCTTTGCCACCTATAGTTGTTTTTTTCAGTTGCACTACTAGGGACTGAAATATTCCAGGAAAGCTCTTTTCATGTTGAGCTAATCAAAATGACCACCGCTGATCACAGTCAAAGGTTAAATGGCATTGTGAAGGCGAGAAGGTGATTAGCTACACCTGATTAAATTTACAAATCATGCCCGGTTGTGCAACAATTTTGGTCTGAAATTTTTCACATGGCTTCCACTTTGGTCAACACAACCTTAAACCCTGACCCAGCACTTGCGCTGCTGAATCATAAGACCCCGGATTGCACCAAAGCCCAATTTTGTCTCCTAATGCAGATTATGACAGCGGCTAAACAATCGATCGCACAAGCTTGGAAATCCCCTAAACTTTGTATTATTGAAGTAAAAAATAGAATCACCCAAGCCACGACGCATAGCAAAATCAAGGCCACTATTCAGGACAGAATCCCAAAGCACCTTAAAATATGGCAAGCTTGGGTGGATCATTTCCTGCCCCCAGAATTTGACAACAACCTGCTGGAACCCTACATTTCATTTTCCAGCAACTGTCGTGTCTAAAACCCCATCCGGAACCTTCGACCTCCACCGCGGTTCTCTCCGTTACGTTTCCTTTTCTTTACCTGGCCTCCTTTTACCTTTTCTATTCTTCTCTCTCATCCATCACTCATCATTGTCAGAGGGACTTACAAAGACAATTTTCCTGTCTCACACCAGGTTACTTATGTTAACTTTATCCTTGTTTGTTCTAACAAAGTACTTTATCATTCTGTGATCTTGTACATCTTATACTACATATTTTTGTGAGATCTATGCACACACAATGCTATTTTATATCATTTCATTATGTACATTATGTATTGCTCACCTCTAAACCAGAGAATTCTCCTTGTATCTTTATATATACTACTAATAAAAAATTTGAAAAGATGTTTACAAGTCATTTGGTAAGGGGTGATCCTTTTTCCAACTCAGTGAATCTGTTGTTTTTTTCTGACATGATTATGTTATATCTTTCACTTGGATGTTACACTGAGTATATACAGCTGGATAAAACAATAAATGTGTCTGTCTTCATTCCAGGCTGCAATGTAACAAAATGTGATTATTTTAAAAGGGGCTGGTTCTTTTCTATATCGACTGTATATACATTGTTTGGAAAAGCACAGAGACACCCTCAGTTCCCTGCCTAAACTGTCCCCTGCTAATTCCATCATATCACAATAATAATTATATACTTACTTATATACTCACATAGCTTTTAGTGACTGGATTAAAGAAGTACAGGGTGCAATTCATGCAGGAGAAGGAGCTTCAAGTGGAGCTTACTTCAAATATTCTAGAACACGTGTCAAACACAATCCCGTGGCCTGAACCAGGCCTGTCAGGTCATTTCATGAGGACCCTGCAGCTCTCCTGCAGCTGCGGCACTACCTCATCTTCATTCCCACCTTGTCTCAGCAGTCAGCAGCAATAAGGAGGACAGAACTCCTCTGCCATCCCTTCTTAGCCAATGGTATCACAAAGATACTTATCATACCCGGCAGGTGACAGCAGGGGCCAGCACAGAGGCGGGTGGAGACAAAGAGGTGCAGGCACCAGAACAGTGTAGCTGGGTGATACTCAGGAAGGGTAGAAGGGAAAAAGTCAGGGAGGCTGATCCTGGGCTGGAACATCCCAATAAGTATGCCCCGTTGCTTGATATTGCGGAAACCAGTCAGGGACTAGCATCGCTGGAGCAGAGTGACGCCCCTAGCTGCCAGGGGAGTAACTCCTCCAGTAAGGGCAGGGGTGAAGCCAAGGGAAAGGAAAGACAGGTTCTGTTGGTAGGGGACTCAAGACTCAGAAACACAGAAAGGGCAATCTGTCACAAAGACCTGAAGTGCCGAACTGTATGTTGTTTACCGGGCGCTCAGGTTCAGCACATCACGGATCTGGTGGACAGATTACTGGGAGGGGCTGGGGAAGACCCGGCCGTCATGGTGCGTGTTGGCTTTTAAACTAGGCAATGGAGGGAGGGTCCAGATTTAGAAATAGCCAGAGTGGAACATATTTCAGAGGGTAGTATTGGGGGCAGCAGTGGTAGGCTGACTAAAGCCTCTAAACCCAAGGTAAGTATTGTAACAAGTCCTATATGCAACCGAGGAATACCCAACAAGGAGACAGTAGGCGTCTGGACAAAACTACGTGGCTTGTTCACTAATGCCAGCAGTCTGGCGGACAAGATGGGAGAACTAGAGCTGCTACTGTATGAAGAGGAATTCGATTTTGTGGGAGACTTGGTTCGACAGCTCTCATGATTGGCTGGCTACCATTCAGGGATATTCCCTATATCGCGGGGATAGGGAGGGCAAAAAAGGGGGAAGGGTATGCCTGTACAAAGGGAGGATACCAAGGGGAAAGTAATACTGGGAATATGTTATAGGCCCTCTAACCAGAGGCAAGAGGGGGAGGCAGACTTCCTATCACACTTTGGAATAGTGGCAAGGATGGGAAGTGTCATTATAATGGGGGATTTTAATTATCCAGACATAGACTGGGCGAAAGGTCCTGTGCACTCAGCTAAGGCTCGCCATTTCCTAAATGTCCTGCAGGACAATTTCATGGGTCAGATGATAAATGCACCAACAAGAAATAAAGCATTACTAGACCTTCTGATTACTAATAACACAGACCTGATCACAGATGTGGAAATAAGGGGCAATCTAGGAAACAGCGATCACAGGTCAAAAACATAAGGGGGATACAAAGACATTGAATTTTAAGAGAGCCGACTTCCATAAACTACGCTCCTTGCTGGAAGATGTTAGTTGGGATAAAATTCTAGGAACAATGAACACAGAGGAAAAATGGGAGTACTTCAAGAACATACTAAACGAAGATATTAGCCAGTGTATCCCAATGGGAAATACATTTAAAAGAGCTAATAAAAGGCCAGGGTGGCTTAACTCTGACATATAAAAGCAAAGGAGAAGGCCTTCAAAAAATATAAGGCTGAGGGGTCACTGTCAGCATTCCATCTTTACAAGGTATGCAATAAGAAATGTAAGGGTGCAATCAAGACGTCTAAGATAGAACATGAAAGACACATAGCAGAGGAGATTAAAAAGAATCCCAAGAAATTCTTTAACTATATAATTAGTAAGAGAGGGAGATCAGGTCATATAGTCCCCATAAAGAATGATGAAGGGAATCTGGTTACAAAGGATGGAGATGGCGAAGGTTTTAAACATATTCTTCTCCTCAGTATTCACGAGGAAAACGGGGGCTCCAGTATCCAAAACTACAATGTTTGTCCTCATGACATGTCACAGGAAGCACCCTCATGGCTAACTGAGGATAAAATTAGGAATAGACTTGAAAAACTTAACGTTAATAAGTTACCGGAACCAGATGGCTTGCACCCGAGGGTCCTTAAGGAACTCAGTCAAGTAATTACAGACCATTGTTCCTAATTTTTACGAACAGTCTACTGAGTGGTATGGTACCAGCTGATTGGAGAAAAGCCAATGTAGCACCAATATATAAAAAAAGGACCAAGATATATCCCTGGAAACTACAAGCCAGTTAACCTAACATGAATAATATGCAAGCTCTTGGAGGGAATGATAAGGGATTATATACAGGATTTTTGTAACGGTTGAAAACTGTATCATTAGCAGTAATCAGCACAGTTTCGTGAAGAAACTTTCTTGCCAAACCAATCTATTAACCTTCTATGAGGAGATGAGCTGCCGTCTAGATAAAGGAAGGCCTGTAGACGTGGTGTATCTAGATTTTGCAAAGGCATTTGATACAGTTCCCCATAAATGCTTACTGTACAAATTAAGGTTTGTCGGCATGGATCAAAGGGTGAGTACATGGATTGAAAACTGGCTACAGGGTCCAGAGTGTGGGATAAATGGGGAGTACTTGGAATGGTCCGTTGTGGAGAGTGGGGTTCCCCAAGTTTCTGTCCTGGGACCAATCCTATTTAATTTATTCATAAACGAACTGGAGGATGGGCTAAACAGCTCAACCTCAATATTTGCCAAGCTAAGCAGGGCAATAATTTCTCCACAGGATGTGGAAACCTTGCAAGAAGATCTGAACAAATTCCTTGCAAATTCATTTCTTCAGAAAAACCTATGCTGCCTCTTACTAAAAGAGTGAACTTTTATCTTCCCCTTCCACTTATACCTCTACAGTTACTACCTTTTATACCACCTTCTTTTTAACATTAACTAACCCAAAAATAAATGTGCATTCTACACATACAACCTCTTTATTTGGTTGGTGTATTCATTCCTGACAAGGGGTACCTTTGAAGGTGGCTATGAAGACCTAACGCTTAATTGTCAGTGTAGTGGTACCCCCGCAGGGGCTGCTGGTTATTGTGATCCACCTGTTACCTCTGCCCAGCCCAGCACACACTCTCCAGTCATTCTTGAGACAATTAACAGATTTGTGCTTTGTTTTTGTTGTTTTATTGAGGGGAATTAAACTTGGATGGGTAAGGGAATTATGGGATGCCCAGTAAATCAGTACAGTCCTTTGATGGAACCATATATATAGCCACTGGTAAATGTAAATCTCTCTTCTTATCTCCTGCACAATCTTGCTTTCAGCCTACTCCTCCTCCTCTCTCCTGCACATTGCTTCTTCGGCCTAGCTAGCACATGCGGAGGCCATGCCTCGGGCTCTGACCAGGCCTCGGTGAACCGCCCATTACAGGCAGGGACTGTTGTGTATCAAAAAAAATTATGAGAAGTGTGCTAGCTAGCCTCGGTGGACTACTGCTCCCAGTCAGTCCCTCCTCAGGCCCTGCCAGCCCTCCCAGCTGCAGTGACCCAACTCCACTGACAGTGACACCACAGTCCCTGCTGGCTCTGCACCCTTCTCAGACTGTCTCTCTCCTAAATCTGCTTCGGCATGCTTCTTCAGCATCCCTGGGTGTGTGTAACTCACCGACACCTGGTTGATCCCTCCTGGAGACTTGCCCGGCAGCACCACTCCTTTGCTCTCTCCTGCTCCCTGGTCAGGACTCCCCTTGGATGTGCTGAGGGGTCCCTTCCACTCCAGACCCAAGGTCACCCCGCCCCAGACTGGGGGCTCCCTCGAAGGTCCTTGCAACTATTGCTCCATCTACCAGTTCTTCCCCCGAACTCTCCTCCCTAGCTGGGCTGCCCCTAAGTTTTTGAGGAGGCCTTCCCCCTCTCAACCCAAGTTGGGAATTAGTCAGGGCTCCCCAAACACGCCAGGCAGCTCCACCTCTCTTCTCCACCCTTTCTTCCAGAACCCTCTAGAAGTAAAGGGGAGGTAACTGAGAGGTGTCATCCCCTGTGAGTTACCAGCCTCTCCCTGAGCCACTCCCCTACCAAAGATCAAAACAAACAGGCCTAGCTACAGCCAACCAAGTTTGCATAAATTTCCCTCTCCTAACAATCCTATCACCTCTAGCACCTACCCAAAGTAGAGGGTGCTACACTCACACCCCACCAAAATCCAGGTGGTCCCTCAGCTGGGAAAGAATTGAAAAACGGCTCCTGGGCTCAGGAGCAAAGGCATCCCATAAGAAAAGAGTGAGGGGGGAAAGGGAACAAACTTGGATGTGGCACATAAATATGTACAAATATATAATAGAATCGGTGAGAATTTACAGTACACACTTTACATTTCTGACTACAGGTCCTTGCAGCTAACAGTAAGATTACACAATACACTCTTGAGCCAGAGCATCCCTCCCATGAGAAAGACACTCTGCTCACAAAGAAACAAAAGGAAGGTCTTGACTCCAGCCGGAGGGGATGGACAGCTTAAGGATGGGCTCAATGTTTGAGTCCAACGTAAGTTCTCCCGTTCACCGAAATCTGAACATTATAGGGCATTCAAGGCAAATTTGCATGCTGCTGAATGCCCCATAATGCACTGCGAGATTGCAGTGCATTGATGGCCACTGGTTGGCCAAAGCATGCACATGACCTGCATTCTTTGGCCAATCACAGTGCACTCTGCTGCAAGAGCCATGATTGGCCAAAGGCAGGGTGTCTTTGGCCAATTATGGCTCAGGGGGTCCACGCCCCACACTATATAAGGCTGCTTACACAGCGGTGGTATATAGTGCAAGAAGTGGAGAAATAGAGAGGGATTAGGCAGGCAGTTTAGTTAGTGGATAGAGCGTTTAGTCAGTGTAGTATATATTACAGTGCAGGCATTGTAGAATATACAGTATCTCACAAAAGTGAGTACACCCCTCACATTTTTGTATATATATCTTTTCATGTGACAACACTGAAGAAATTATGATTTGCTGCAATGTAAAGTAGTGAGTGTAGAGTTGGTATAGGCAAAATAACGCAATACACAGCCATTAATGTCTAAACCGCTGACAACAAAAGTGAGTACACCCCTAAGTGAAAATGCCCAAATTGGGCCCAGTTAGCCATTTTCCCTCCCCGGTGTCATGTGACTTGTTAGTGTTACAAGGTCTCAGGTGTGAATGGGGAGCAGGTGTGTTAAATTTGGTGTTATCGCACTCAATCTCTCATACTGGTCACTGGAAGTTCAACTTGCCACCTCATGGCAAAGAACTCTCTGAGGATTTGAAAAAAAGAATTGTTGATCTACATAAAGATGGCTTAGGCTATAAGAAGATTGCCAAGACCCTAAAACGGAGCTGCGGCACGGTGACCAAGACCATACAGCCAAGGTAGAGGGTGCTACGTCAGTATTAGCCATATCTTTGGGGCCCTTCTGTAAGGTGATGGATGTGAAGTTGTCCCATAAGTGTAATGAATGGCTGATAGGTTGCAAAAGCAAGAAGTCTCTATAGGCATTAACTGTGGGCAGTAAGTAGCTAAGCTCAGTTTTTCTGCTCCCCGCTCCTGGCAGGCAACAGGTCAAGTACCATATGCTTGGCAGTCAGTTGTCCCAGAAGGCCCAGTCCTCACAAACTTGTCATCACAAGGCTCAGTCTCTCAGGTCTGGTCCTCATGAGCTCTGTCCTCTCTTATGTAGACACACACAGCAATTGGTCTCTCCAGCTCTGGTACTAAGACACAGTGGCTCTCTGCGGCTCAGTCCTTGGCTTGGTACTATACACTTTCCAGTCACACTGAACATTGAAAGGTTACCCAAGATTACATGTGGGCTCTGGTCTCACTGTAGTGTACAGGCCCCCCAACAGCAGGTCTGCACTCTCTGGATCCCCGCTCTAGATTGCCCAGACCTCCAGTAAATTGCCTTGGAAAAGTTCTCTCTCTCCTCCTATGGAGCATAAAGCACAGGGAATCCCGGGTATTCAAGTCCACAGCCCATTAGCCTCCCTTGTACAACACTCCTTCCAGGACTACATGTCCCATGACTCTCCCCCCTGCATCATTATTTTATTGTTCCTGATTTGCCCACTGCTGCCGGGGGGGGGGGGGAGTGAGTGGGGTATTTACATACAGCTGCTCTGTTTCAGTGCAGTACTGCAGTGGCTGAAGGAGTATGAAGCAGGCTGGGACACAAAGTGCAAATCACTTCGACACAGTGTTGAGGGAGGGAGGAGTAGAATACAGCCCGCTCTGTCACTGCTCATACAAGAGTCCCAGTGGCGGGTGGTTGAAAGAGGAGAGTGGACACAGAAATGAACAGCCTGCTTCTCCAGCTGTGGCAATGTAGCTGCATGTGTTAATAATGTCAAGGAAAATGTCCATTTAATGAATAGCTGAGAGTTTTCTTTTCTTTTTTCTTTTTTTTTACAGAATAGAGGCTTTTCTTTTTTGATGACATTATTATTACACACAAAATACATAAAATTAATGTGTGTAATGTATTAGGCCCAAAATAGCAAATGTTTATGCATTATATTAACAGAAATCCAGTGCTGAAATATACGCATGGCTTAGTAGTGGGTGTATACTAACTGTTATCTGTGTGCTGAGATCTCCAGTCAGAGCGATACATTGAGTGTTGGGTTGCTGACTCTGAATGCTTTGAAACTCGGTGGCTTTGATCAAAGGGTGGAGATTTACTAAAGCTGGAGCGCACAGAATTTGGTGCAGCTGGGCATAGTAACCAATCAGCTTCTAGGTTTTAGTTCAGGTTCACACTGACTGCAGGTTATAAATCATGCGAGTTCAGCTGAACTCGCACAATTTCATACCTGCATGTCAGTCAGACTTCGAGAGCAATTTCAGAGACATCGGTATGGGTTCCTGTACAGATGCCTATTGAAAACGCCCCCAAAGTCGCCAAAAGTAGTGTGGCGTTGCACTGTTTCGAACAGTGATATTGCCGGCAATAGCCATTGATTTGGCATGCAATTTGACATGTCAAACTGCATGCCAAATCGGCCCGATGTGAACGTGGGCTTTATTGTCAAAGCTTAATAGGAAAAACTGAAGTTAAAAGAGGATTGGTTACTATGCACAGCTGCACCAGATTCTGTGTGCATCAGTTTTAGTAACTATCCAGCAAAGTGTCTTATGTTTATTCCTTGTCGGTAGTTAGACAGTAGGCATTATTTAAAACCTCTATGTTCATGCTTCCACAATATACAAATGTAGAATGATGAAAGAAGACCCATTCATATTGTAAAGCACATCTCAAATACTATTCACAAAACATTATTATTTAATTTTGTAGTATGGAGTTGTAAATCTTAATCAATAGGCTTCTCAAAGTTACAAAAAATGAATATGACAAATTCACAAAATCTCAGTGCATAAAGGGAAATTTCAAAAATCCGCAAGATTTAAAAAAAGAGACTCGTACATGACAATTTCTTCACGTTGCTTTTTATAGGCAGTAATTAATGATAGTAAAATACACCGTAACCAAATACAAATTTGTGACCTGTTCACTGCTGCCATATATTAAAAACATATTGTGCGAGCCATACTTTAAGTAGAAAGTCATCAATAAAAGCTGATCAGTGCATACAAATGGGAACCCGCTTAGTGCATATTTCTTAGCAGATCTGTTTCCCTTTCTTCATTGCTAAGATTTTTTCTGAGACAGTTGTGACATTATGACATGCAAGCCTTTCTCACTGCTCGAAAGGTCTGGTATTTGCAGGTATTCATTTCATTCTGGCTTGGCTCTCTGCCTGCTTCTCAAAGTTGTCAAGCAGCCGGGAGCAAGACAAAGGCTGCCTCGTTGTGTATGAGAAAGAGCCTGTGAGAGCACTGATTAAAAACAAATCTAATTTTCTCATTATTCTCCAAGTTCTTAAGTTACTTATATTCTCCCTGCACTTTCCTCCCAGCCTCCAGAGATTCTCCCTTGGTTCTGTATTTCCATATTCGCACTGCCATCAAGCTTTTGTCTCAGATGCCATTCTCCCACACCTCCTCTCTTTATGTAACCCGAAGAGAAGCAGAGTGTATTTTTTTTCTTTTCTATGAGAACCAAGAAAAGAGTCGAACAATAGTATTTGTATTACGAAGTAGAAGTATGTAAAGAATTCCAAAGGTGTACTAATACGATGTGAATGGGGAATGCGGCTTTTCATGGAAAACAAATGAGAAACCAGAACATTAAAGTTTACACTTAGAATAATTCTGGCATTCCTTTCATGACTGTTCGAAAAATGCAAAGCTTGTGTCTACATAAAACTGGAACATGTACTTATAGACCATTGTTCAAGGAAGAAAACACTCAAACACGTATTGCTTAGTTCATGAGGATTTAGCACCTGATACAGTACATCATGCTACATTAGCAGGGCATTTTCCAGTAAGAAATTGTTTATTTAGAAGAAATGCGATCTATCCTATACAGCATCTAGGCTGTTAGTCTATATGGAAGCCTGCACATTATTTTGGTACTTAAAGCCTTACTTCAGTTGATATTTTTTTTTTTGGTGGTGTTGGCAAGAAATACATTTTTTCCTTTTTGTATTTGTGAATTCTGTAGCCAGCATTGGGCTGTAGTCAGCCTAACGGACCTCAACAGGAGTGATTTGCTAAGCACAGAGTGTACTTTCTCCATATGTTTGATAGCCTAGCTAATCAGTGGACTTGAGGAACCTGAGGCATGCTGCTATAACTAATAAATATCTGGGGTACTTCCTGTTCTTGCCCTGTGAGGATGTCATCCTATGAAGTCACTATCTCCTAGGCCTTGGGCCTAGCAAACTGAGAGATGGAGGAATCCCTGAAGTAGTTGGCTGTTGGAGAAAAAAAAAATTGTCTCGAACGAATAAGCTGCAACTGTTTTCAACATATCGAGATGTGGTGAGTGACTGGTTGAGTAGGAAGTTGAACTGACACAACTAGAACCTAAGTTTACAAGATGGCAGAGTTCTGAAGGGGTCCAGCTATTGCAGTGTGATTTAGAAGGTACCCATGAGAGACTTAGGAGAGAAAGTTCTAGAAGAGAGTCTAGGAGGGAATATGGTCTTTTATTTGAGATACAGCATACTTCAACATATCCAGATCAATGTCTCACCCTTCTTTCTAGATTTCCATGTGCAATACACTAAATGTGCACCATTTGCACAGATCTTCAATAATTGCATGTGAGTATTGATCTTCAGCTATCAGGCATCAACATTAAAGCAATAGTAAAGGCTCAGTTTTTTCTTTTTTAAAATAACCAACATGTTATACTTACCTGCTCTGTGCAATGGTTTTGCAAAGAGCAGTCCTGACTCCTGATCCTTCTCTTCTTAGGTCCCCTGCTGGCACTCCTGGTTCCACCCCCCGCTGAGTGCCCCCATAGCAAGCAAGGTATGGGGGCACTTGTGCGTGCTTGCTTCCAAGCCCCCACTTGGCCCTGCCCGCACTCCCGCCCTACTGGCTCTGATTGACAGCAGCAGGAGCCAGTGACTCCTGCTGCTGTATTTCAGCCAATCAGGAGCATGAGAGCCCTGGAAGCTTTGGCTCTTCGCTGGATCAAGGTCAGGCTCAGGTATACATTTAGGGTTGGCTTCAAGGAAAGCTGCATGTAGAAGGCTTTTTACCTTACTGCATAGAATGCAGTAAGGTAAAAAAACCTTCTGTCCTTACAACCACTTTAACAATGTCCTATGTGCACTTATTTGGCAGTAAAGTCCCAAAACATTCATCTCAGTTGGGGTTCTTTTCTCTGGATGTTCAGAAATAATGGGCACAAGTCACTTTAGTAGATTTTTCAAGGGAAAACCACGGCAGTACCTTCATTCTTCCTGTGCCTGCGTGGGTTTCCTTTGGGTACTCCAGTTTCCTCCCACACTAAAAAATATGCTGGTAGGTTAATTGGATCCTGTCTAAATTGTCCCTAGTATGTGTAAGTATGAATGTGAGTCAGGGTCCTCAGATTGTAAGCTCCTGGAGGGCAGGGGCTGATGTGAATGTATAATATATTTAAAGCGCTGTGGAAATTGACAGCGCTATATACAGTATCTCACAAAAATGTCACACCGAGTAAAATGATACCCGACATGTCATGCTTCAAACTGCGTCCACTCGCGAACTTTGCAACATAAAAATCTCCATTGGCGACGTTTAAAAAATTCTACAGGTTAGCAGTTTTGAGTTACAGGGGAGATTTAGTGCTAAAATGATTGCTCTCGCTCTAACAATCGAAGCGATACCTCACATGTGTGGTTTGCACACCGTTTTCATATGTGGGCGGGACTTACGTATGCGTTAGCTTCTGCGTGCGAGCTCGTAAGGATGGTGCGCTTTAAAAAAAACATTTTTAATTATTTATTTTACTTTTTCATTTTTATTTTTACACTGTTTTTTTTTTTTAATTTGATCACTTTTAGGCCTCATACACACGGACGTTTTTTGACGCCGGCGTTTTCTGGCGTTTTTTGCAGCTCTCCATGTTAGTCAATGGCCCCATAAAAACGTCAGCGTTTCTGAGCTGTAGGTGGCGTCGGCGTTAGTGAGCAGAAAGTAGAACCCATGGCCATCGCGTTCTGATGCTGTAACATTTTGACGTTTTTTGACGCCGACGCCACAATATGCCAAGAAACGCCAACATATGCCACCATATGCCACCTATTATTATACCGGCGTTTTCCGGCGTTTTTTGACGCCGACGTTTTTAGGTTGAAAAATAGCAGAGGGATGATTTTGTTTTAAAAAACGCCTATTGACGCCGACGCTCACTAACGCCGAAAAATGTCAATACATAACGCCCAAAAACGTCGCCTTTTTTTCCTTGACGTCGGGCCCGACGTTTTGTTTATTTTTTTATATAAGCCCGTGTGTATGAGGCCTTACTCCTATTACAAGAAATGTAAACATTCCTTGTAATAGGAAAAAGCATGACAGGACCTCTTAAATATGAAATCCGGGGTCAAAAAGACCTCAGATCTCATATTTACACTTAAATGCAAGAAAAAAAAAATATTGAAAAAAAAATGACATCACAAAAAAAAAATGTCCCCTTTAAGAGCATTAGGCGGAAGTGACTTGTGACATCGCTTCCGCCCAGCCATGTTATGGAGCCGGATGAACAGCTTCAGCCGCTCACTAGGCTCACGGACACTGGGGGGCACGGACCCGATCATCTCCGCCGCTGCTGGCGGGTCCGGTAAGCGGCGGAGATGGGGCTCCTCTCCCGCCGCTGATAAAAGTGATCTCATGGAGAATCCGCCGCTAAGACCACTTTTATCTGGCGCGGAATTGTCGCCTGAAAAAAATAGATACCGGGGTTATGTTAGCTATCCGCTACCATAACAACGGTATACCACTTCAAACTGCCGCTGTATAATGACAGCGGGTGTTCTTGAAGTGGTTAAATGACCCCATTTTGGAAAGTAGACACCCTAAGCTATTTGCTGAGAGACATGTTGAGTCCATGGAATATTTTAAATTTTGCCACAAGTTTCCGGAAAATTACAATTTTTTTTTTCCCACAAAGTTGTCACTAAATGATATGTTGCTCAAACATGCCATGGGTATATGTGGAATTACTCCCCAAAATACATTCTGCTGCTTCTTCTGAATACGGGATTACCACATATGTGAGACTTTTTGGTGGTCTATCCGCGTACAGGATCCTGAAACCAATCACCGCCTTCAGGATTTCTAAGGGCGTAAATGATTGATTTCACTCCTCACTACCTATCAGATTTTCAGAGGCCATGGAATGCCCAGATAGCACAACATCCCCCCCCCCCCCCAAATGACCATTTTGGAAAGCAGACACTCCAAACTATGTGCATAAGTTTACGCCCTTAGAAATCTTGTAGGCGGTGATTGGATTTTGGGGTCCTGTACGCAGCTAGGCTCCAAAAAAGTCTCACATGTGGTATCTATGTGGAAGCTCTGGTGAACTCCATGCCCAAGAGGGTTAAGGCAGTGCTGGAAAATAATGGTGGCCAAACATTATATTGACACTTTGGGCCAAATTTGGACAATTTTACTTAGGGGTGTACTCACTTTTGTTGCCAGAGGTTTAGGCATTAATGGCTGTGTGTTGTGTAATCTTGAGGAGACAGCAAATTTACACTGTTATACAAGCTGTACACTCACTACTTTTGTACTACTATTGTAGCAAAGTGTTATTTCTTCAGTGTTGTCACATAAAAAGTTATAATAAAATATTTACAAAAATGTGAGGTGTGGATTCACTTTTGTGAGATACTGTATATATATATATATATATATATATCAGGTAATCTGATGAAAAAAAACTACCTAAGTAGCATCACCCGTGACACTTATACAGTGATCACAGGTGACAGGGGGCAATCAAGAGGTTAAAACCTTTATTGGGGGGTAAGGGGGGGCACCTGTACCTACCTGGGTCTATTACTACGTACACTTACACTGATTAGTGTCACAAGTGACACAAGTACAGTGATCAGTGAAAGATCTGATCGCTGCACTATATGACACAGTGACAGGGGGTGACAGGAGTGAAGGGGTTAACTGTGGGGGCGATCAGGGGGCGATCAGGCAGGTGAAATGTGTGCCTACATGTACTGGTGTCAGTGGACTGTTGTGCAACCGAAAAGGGCTCCACGAGGGAAAGTGATATCACTTCCTCTGCCTCTGTTTACATTACAGAGGCAGAGGAGGCATTTCACTCACTAGAACCGATCAGCAGGTCCAGACCAAAATTCATTGGCCTTTGCCTGTAGATTGATCAGTTCTGAAGTGAACCCCACCGTTCCTCCCGCAGCAGGGGCACATTAGCACGCCCCGTGGCTGCGGCCACGAGGGCAGTCTATAAATGGTGATCTGTGTACAGCTGCTACTTTGCAGCAGTAAATGTATGAAACGTGGCCGGCAACTGTTTGAAGGTCCGTTCACACTATTGCGGGTTTATAGCAAATGTTGCAGGCTTGGGGTGGTAGGCATACTGCTAGTAACACCTTTTTTTTGTAGACTGACTATGCTAGATATGTACAAGACCATGCCAAGTTGTGTGCTGAGGAGATGTGGTAAGCAGCATCTACTGTCAACCTTCTGCAATATAGAGGATCAGAGAGTCATTTGCTGCCTCATGTAGCAGACTTACAACGTGCACAAATAACACTTGCAGGTTTAATAAAGCTAAAGCCTAATCCATGGCTCACTTCTTCACACATATAGTGCTGACTCTGGGAAACTTGCACTTATAAGAGGCCTCTCATACATTTTAGCTCCAAGCCACTATCTGAAAGGATCCCAAAGGCTCGTCACATGAGAAAAGAGACCCATAAATTCTGAACTGCAGCAGCGGAAGATTTTTAGCCAGTCTACTACCCATTTCCTCATGTCCAACATGTCACACTTTCCATGTATCCAAGTGCTCGGTCGGTCTCTTTGTTAATTATGGCCTGCTCTGCTTCTCCCAGGGAACATCCTTTCAAATCCGCTCAGGCAGGTACTCTTAACAGATGCGGTCTACTAGAGACAGAAGTTAGACAGACTTAGTTTGTTGGAGAGCAGCCCACCTCCCTAGAAGGACGCTTCCACGAGTCCTTGATTCTTCTTACATACTAGCTGCTGCCTCCTCTTCTTATTTTAACTGTGGGCCTCTCCTGTGGGATATCCTGTTTCTATAATAGGAACAGGCTTCCCCAAAATAGCGGCTTGAACCCACTGCAGAAAACAAATTAGTCCTCTGCAGGGTTCCCCCTAGTGCACATAGCATGGCAGCTATCATGTGTCTGCTCAAATCTGTGTGTCCTGAGTCACTTAGAAGTGCACCTCAGGAAGGTGGTCTTCAGAAAAAGGCTCTACATCACATCCCAGAACGAGTTCTATGAATAGAGAAGGGGGGCTGAGGGAGCAGCTGAGTGACACAACATTTTCATCACAGAGCTGATGTTAACCCCCAAAACACTGTGAGGAGGACTCCAGCACTTGTGGGGTGAAGATCTCTATGGTATGCACCAGTCAGCCAAGATAGGTCTCTCTTTAGTAGAGGTAAGTTATGTCTCTGGTGCCATATTGCAAAAACAAAGGAAACTAAAGCCCAGCTTTAACAATTTGTTTTGCATGAAGTGCATTGAACAAACATGTATGTTCACATCAGCTGAACATGCATGCTTATAGCTTTAAAGAGAAGAGAGAAGAATGCATAGCAGGCAGTCTCTCTGGGAGGAAAATAATAATGATGTAGCCCAACCAATCAACTGCCCCAGCCTTAAGAAAGCCTGAGCAAAGGTTATTTGCCAAGGCCAGGTAAATCTCTGATATGACGAGCAGGCATCTTCTGATATCTGAAAGCTCCTTAAAGCCTCACTTCAGCCAAAACTTTTTTAACATTGGCTTGCTTGGAGCAGAGTAAGAACCATTGTCATGTTTTAAATGTTGCATGTGTAGTTGTGGATATTTGCCCTTGTTTCCCGTTCTATTGCTTGAAGTGAGGGGATATCTCCCCAGTGGGGATGCAGACATCAATAAAAACAACCTGAAGGTCTTAAAGTGGTTGTAATACTTCATATCTACCGACTGAACTGACTAACCTCAGGTTATACACAGATATGAACATATCCTCCTACATAAGTTGTACCTGCTGTTGTACCCGGTGTTGTACCGGTACCCATTGTATTGCTGAGCTAAAGAATGCAGGGGGGCAAGTTTTCAATGTCACTGTGATGGTGCTAGCCAATCAGAATCGATTTCAAATCCCCAGAATGCTGAAATGGCTGTAGGGTTGCTGACAACTCAGCAACCCCGGAGTTATTTACAGCAGGGACCGAGGGAGTGGAAAGGGTGTCCGGTCTTTGTTCAACTTTACATTTTTTCTGTAAAGGTGGACCAACACTTTTTGGCAGTCAGCTTCAAGTGGAGAGTCCTCAGAGAGGTAATCCAACCGTGTTTAAGGTTAAGGCCTTCCTGCCCTTGTTTATTTGGTCAGCATATACAGCAACAGAAGAGAATTCCCGCACAGGGATAGAAGAGCATAGTCCCACAGCAAAAGTCCATAAAAAAAAATGTAAGCCTCCTGGCTAATAATTAGACCTCACTGGGTCTGCTCCAGTCCTGCAAGCATGTTCCTTCATGGCCTGCTTCTACTCTCTCAGCTCCAACAACTGATTAACCCAGGGAAGACTACTAATTATACCCTAGGTGGGGAGCATGGTGTGGCCAGTGCTTAACCCCTTGCTGCCTACAGACCTCTCACTGCCACCCATTTACCTTAAGAACCTCAAGATTCTATGTGGAAGATACACTCCATCAATAACCGACGGGGGCTGTTTGTCACACACTTTAAAAAGGACCTAAAATCTGACAGTGATGCAGGGGCATTTTTCTTCCCACTGACACCAGTGAAGCGATTTTTCTCCTTTTAGTGACACCACCAACACAGGGACATTTTTTCCCTCAAACCGATGCGGGTCATTTCTTTCTTTACTACTGTTAGCCCCATATTTTACATTAGTATTAACCTCAATTTTATGAGGCATGTCAAAACCATTAGATAATAGAAATCAATCAGCACAACTCAAGAATATCACACACAAGCAGCTGAACACCATAGGCAAATCTATCAAATCCCATAGGTAAACATCAAAAATAAAAGTGCAGCGCTGATAGTATAAGGACATATTAATATGTACACAAAAATGACCATCAGTGCAGCCTCATCAGTACCCATCAGTGCAGGTTATCAGTGACCATCATTGCCGCCTCATCAGTGGCACCTCATCAGTGGCCATCAGTGTCGCCTCATCAGTGGCCATCAGTGCAGCCTCATCAGTGCCCATCAGTGCAACCCATCAGTGCAGCCTATCAGTGCTCATCAGTACAGCATATCAGTACCCATCAGTGAAGCCTCATCAGTGCTTATCAGTGCCCATCAATGCAGCCTATTAGTGCCCATCAATGCAGCCTATCAGTGCCCATAAGTGCAGCCTCATCAGTGCCCATCAATGCAGCCTATCAGTACCCATAAGTGCAGCCTCATCAGTGCCCATCAATGAAGCAGGGATCACAGGGAGGAATCTGGAAGATTGCCGACCGGATCACACAGAGAGGATCTCCTGCTGTGACACAGCTTGTATATGAAACACTGGCCTCTGTCAAACAAAGTCCTGCCTCCTGGACTGGCTCCTATGATAGACAGCACACTGGTCCAATGGTGATCCAGGAGGTGGGACTTTGTTTGACAGTGGCCGGCGTTTCATATACCAACTGTGTCACAGCAGGAGATCCCTGTTCTGTGTGATCTGGCCAGCAATCCTCTTGAAAGTTTCCTGGCTGATCGCTTCAGGCAGAAGCAGAGCTGGCCTTTTTTTTACAGGGAATCAGATACCCTGTAAAAAGGTTGTACTGCTCCTGCCAGAAGCGATCAGTTACGAAACTGTCAGCCCAGTCTGCCCCTGCTCCACGCTCGCCCTCAACTCATTTCCACTCGCCAAATGCGAGCAGGCAAGTGGAAATTGTGAAGGCTGCCTTAGGTGATACATAGAGATTAAGCAAATCCTCTTACATAATATTATCTGCAGTCTTCTCTTCTTTACGTCTATTTAAAGTCCAGAGTTTATAAAGTTTGCCTGAGCTGTCAGAAAACAGGGGGTGGAGAGCTGAAGCCACTGCACACACTGCAGAGCTCAGTGAGGAGAACCCTGAGAGCTGATTGGAGGGAAGGGACACAGCCACCATCACACAGTATACAGCAACAGAACTGAGGCTGTCAGTCACTGACTGTGTGCTGGAGCTCCCTTGTCACCTTTTTTTCTCTTGTTGCCTGAAAAACATGTTATTCATGCTGACAGGAGAGGAATGAAGCAGCAGACAAAAATTACACTTAGTGTTCTCAATTGAGACAAGTACACACTATAAATGGAAATGCTTTGTTCATATTTCATGTCTGCAGTTTTCCCACACTAAATTGTGTGTGTGGGGTTATAAGTAAGTGTGTTCAGTAGAATGAAAAAATCAGAAGCATGGAAACTGGTGCCTCATAGGTTTTAATATACAGATTCTTTGCCAGAGAGAAGCAGAGTAGCGCGTTTGCCAAATCTCACTCCAATCCTCATGGAAAGATAAGTAGGGAAAAACCGGCATGGAGTGAAGATGCACGGATAGTGAGCTCCGGCAAGCCTGGGCTAGAATACCAGTGGCGGCTTATCACAGCTTCGTCCCCGGCATCCTCAGCTGACATCCAGGCGTCGCACCACATCGCAGCCTGCCAGCAGCAGGCTCCACTCCTACTTCGCCCCGCAAATGCCGAGCACGAGGTCCGCGACCAAGATGGCGTCCGGCAAGACCACAACTCTGCTACCTTTACAGCCCCCACAGCCTCCAGGCGGTGACTCCCCGGGACCTTCAGCTACACCCCAGGCAGGGGCGTTGCTAGGTGTGAAAAAGACCAGGGGCTGTAGCCCGAAGTGCGGCGCGTGCGAAAATTTGACGTGGGCGTGTCTTAAAGGGGCGTGGCTTGCATCTCAGATGAACGAGGGATGGAGGAAAGAAGAAAGAAGGAGATAGAGAGGGAAGAGAAGAGAAGGAAGGAAAGAAGTGGGGATGCAGGGACAGGTGGCCCAGATTCTACACCACAATAGCAGCAATATTTGTATTCCAGAAAGTTTAACAATCAGCAGATAAAGATTCTCCAATCACCTGGTGTTGGCGGAAGGAAGAGAAGAGAAGGGAGAGATAGAGGAAGAAAGAAGAAAGGAGGTAGGGAGCAAGTAGACTCTACGTTCGGTGCGGGGAAATTCTGTGCGGGTGCAGTTTAAAAGCGTGCGCGGCGTGAAGCCCGATGTCGGGGACCAGAAAAAGTGTGGATCGTTGCGGGGACGGACCCCACATCGACTTCCAGGGCCCCTCAGTGGCGGACCTCCGACACCCCCGACATTTCCATCGTCTCAACACCAGAACGGCCTGCGGTAGAACCAGCGCCTGGAGCACGAGCCGTAAACGCCCCGCTTCATCCTC
>BLSH010492131.1:312991-333810 GCA_018402905.1 Glandirana rugosa | reverse complement strand
GCCACTTCCACCTACACTGCCACGGTCACAGCCTAGTCAACCTCTAGGCTCCTACTCCACATCCACCCCCCTTCCTGTTATTTTACTTGATTTTAATTTATTTTCCCTATCCCCATTTATTTGTAGGGCACTTGCCCTAGTTTGAAGATGATTTTAGAACAGTTATATGGCTTCTACCGTTAATTAATACTTTTCAGACACAGTTTGAAGATGATCCACATTCACCTCCATTTTTGCTTTTTTTATGATTTTATTTTTTTAAAAATATTTACAGTTATTTCCCTGTCCCCATTTTTTTGTAGGGCACTTGCCCTACCCTTACCCCCATTTTACTTCCTTTTGCAGCCCTCTGGGGCTTTCCAGGACTTTCCTACAGCCATTTTTGTGCCTAAAAGTTCGGGTCCCCATTGATTTCAATGGGGTTCGTTGTCCGTGCGATCGTCCGGTTTCCGTCCGGACCCGGACCCGGACTTTGTCCCGAAGTTCGGACGGACCAGCAGAACCCGAACTTCCAGGTGTTCGCTCAACTCTAATTAGGTCGTCAGAGCACAAGCTGTCCGCTTATGCGGACGACCTGTTGTTCTATTTGTCGAATCCCCAGGTCACTCTGCCAGTACTGATGTCAGAAGTGCGGGAGTTCGGCTTCTTGTCAAACTTTAAAATTAATTTTGATAAGTACGAACTCTTACTGATTAACCACTTGCCGACCGCCGACCACAGTCTGACGGCGACAGAGTGGCTCAATATCGCAAACCGCAATCATATGATTTCGGCTGCGATATCCCCCACTGTGAGCGCGCCGCCGGAGGCGCGCTCGCACGCTCCCTGTAGGTAGGGGGAGAGAGGGGGTAGGGTAGACTGGATTGCCGGCGGCTACCCGCGATGTCCCCACCGCAGTGAAAGAACGGAGGTCCGTGTAGGTAAATGAGGGGGAAGGGCTGTGATCACAGGCTTCCTGTATATGGAAGCCATGATCACTCCCTTCCCCCAGCCAGGCCAGCCCACACACAGTTAGAACATGCCCAGGGAACACAGTTAACCCTTAGAGCGCCCCCTCCAGGTTAACCCCTTCACTGCCAATGGCATTTACACAGTAATCAGTGCATTTATAGCACTGATCGCTGTATAAATGCCAATGGTCCCAAAAAAGTGTCAAAATGATCGGACATGTCCGCTGCAATATCGCAGTACCGCTAAAAATCGCAGATCACCGCCATTACTAGTAAAAAATAAAAAAAAATAAAAACCCCAGAAATTAATTCTCATCATCCGTAAACATGGCAACTTTTGCACAAACCAATCAATAAACGCCGATTGCGATTTTTTTTACCAAAAATATGAGGAAGAATATAAATCGGCCAAAACCGATGGAAAAAAATGTTTATTGTATATTTTTTTTTTGGATTTGTATTTTAGCAAAAAGTAAGAAATTTGTGGGTTTTTTTTGCAAAATTGTCGCTCTTCTTTTGTTTATAGCGGCAATCAGAAATGACGCAGAGGTGATAAAATACCATGAAAAGTAAGCTCTATTTGTGGGAGAAAAAGGACACAAATTTTGTTTGGGTACAATGTCGCACGACCACGCAATTGTCAGTTAAAACGACGCAGTGCCGAATCACAAAAAGTGCTCTGGTCTTAAAGTGGGAAATCCTTCCAGGGCTGAAGTGGTTAATATCCCCTCGACCATGGCCAGCTCCTTAAGACAATCCTTCCCTTTTAAATGGTGTCAGAACTCCCTTCCCTATCTGGGCACCCACATCTCCCCTGATCAGACCCTGGTCTATGACCTTAATTATGGCAAACTACTGACATCTATAGAGAAAGACCTTCACGCCTGGAAAGACTTACCACTTACTTGGTTTGGACGGATCAGTTCACTTAACTTTACCACGAATAATCTATATCCTGTATACTGTTCCCATCTCCCTTCCACGCACCTTTTTTCAAAGAATACGTAGAGGTTTTCTAAAATTTGTGTGGCAGAACAAACACCTCCGACTGGCTTACGACCTCCTGCGTAGGAGCAAAGTGACTGGTGGGGTAGGATTGCCTGATATGGCTCTGTACTACAAAGCCATGCCCCTCGTGAGAATTTTGAACTGGCAACACGATGGAAGCTGTAATGTATAAATCAGCGCCTACCCAAATATTAGTTTATGTCAAACCATATATATCCAAAAAGTATATGAGGCTGTGTATCTGCAACTGATGGATCAGAAATTGCATTTCACATATCAGCAGCCATATGTAACATCATCAAAATATTTATATCAATAAACATTAATGAAATAAAGTCCAAATATAAAGTGATGCGTGCTTCTTATAAGGTGCAAAATCGGTGCTCATAAAACTTCAGGGTATTGTGAACGTGACACACACTTCAGTGACCCCCTTTGTGCCCACACTCACCACTCACACGATGGAAGGACTAGGCTCTGGGTTAACTTGGAGAAATCCATAGCAGGAAGAAACTTGGCAGGAGCCACCTGGATTCCCCAAACCTCTAGAGGTCTATCAGACTGGACTTCCCCCCTGAACCTGGCCACTTTGACTACTTGGGACAGACTGAACGGGGAAGGTCAGTAGGCCCCCCCAACCTCCCCTCTTGCGCCGCTGGGGGGGATTCCCTTGGTTCCCACCCGAGGAGGAGGGGGGTGTCTTTGGTTCTTGGGGTCTGGAGGGGAGGAATCTCTGTGCTAGGTTCGCCCCGGTGGTCAAACTGTTGTCTATAAACTTCTTGCGGTCCCAATTTGGGACTATACCACTAGCAGCCTGGAGACACAGGCAGATGGACAGCTTTTTTCATGCTTTGGAACCTGACTTAAGGCCCTATCATTCCCTCATGGTTTTCTATGTGAGAACCTTGTAGAACCCAAGCACTTGTTGTCACAAATGTACCGTCTGGTACTGGTCTCCCAGGCGACGGGGACACCATACTACATCAGGGAGTGGGAGAGGGAAGTGGGGCAGGAGTTAACTCCCACCCAAGTACGGTGCTTGATTCAATTTACCCACTCTTCCTCTATCTCTTCACGCACCCAGAAAACTCTATACAAGTTTGTGTTCAGATGGTATAGGACCCCATCCAGACTGGTTCAGATGTTCTCAAATACAGACGGGAGATGTTGGAGAGGATGTGCCCAACCGGGTATGTTTCTCCACATCTGGTGCACCTGCCCGAAGATCAAGGAGTTTTGGGAGGCCATCTCCCCATGGATCAAGAAGCTGACCCTACGGAGTATAGAATGCTCTCCGCTGCACTCTTTGTTCCATGGCATGTCGTCCTCCATTAAATTATACAAACGTAGAGTAATACCTCACCTGCTTAATGCCGCTAAGGCACCAATTCCTAGGTACTGGAAACAATCTAGATGCCCTACCCTCCAGGAGTGGAGGAAGGAAGTAGATACCACAATGGAGGCAGAACGTTAGATTTACCAGGCCAGAGACCAATATGAAAAATTTAAGGACACGTGGGCAGGCTGGTTATATTATGCACAAGAAATCCCTAAGACTTGTTAGGTTGCAGCTTCGGTCACTGATGCGAGCACACCCCACGTGGTCCCATTAGAGCTTAGAAGGTACCCCCATCTCCCGAGTGATGAATCCAATTTTAGCGTACTCTGGTGCTCCCCTTTTTTTTCTAACTTCTACCTTTATCCTTTCTTTCTTGGTTGAAGATTTGAGTTGGTTTTGAACGGTTGGCGGAACATTGCTCTGACTAATTTCGCATACAGTAAATTGGTCACTTTCTGGAACATGCTGACCGCTAGCCATTGTTAAGTGGTACTGAGGACGTATTTCAATGAGTAATGAGAGTGGATGGCTGTCGGGGTCCACTCTCCCCTACCCTGACATGCCCGCGGGGGGTGGGGGATGGGCCCGGGCAGGCTCTTCCTTGTTAATGGCCAGATCGCCTTCAATACCGACACTACTTTACATACCTTTACTTGTCACTCTGTTAGATGGTAATTCCAGTTATATATCTGACACTTACCCTATATGGCTGTAATCCCTTATCTGCTTTGCTCTCTGATTTTTATTGATTGTTTTTCTAATGATGTGATTTAAAAATTTGAATAAACTTCAATTATACAAAAAAACAGAAGGGGAGAATATCACATACTAGCACATTCTGAGAGACTTACCTTAAAACAAAGCTCTCCAGCAGCATGTTGTCATCGCTGACAGGGCTTCCATCTTCACCCAGTCTTCTTTCTGGGTTCCGTCTGACTGGCTGAGCCGCGTTGATGTTACTCCCATGCATACACACGGGAGTCACAGTTTCCGGCATGCTGTGCCGTTCCTTCAGAGCACATGCGTTGGTAACATCACTGGCTGCTGGTCTGTGGAATATCTCCTAAACGGTGCATTTTACCTACAGGTAAGCTTTATTATAAGCTTACCTGTAGGTAAAAGTACCAGAAACAACTTTACTACCACTTTAAGTTGGCATAGCATAGCATACATTTCACGGTGCCTGCATGTTAAAGTGTTACTAAACCTGCATTCACTATATCTGGTCTCCCACAGTACAAAGAACATGCAAATGCAATTATTTTAGTAAATATAAACTGCTAAATACCTTGTCTCATCGGCAGTATATACAGTCAGGTCCATAAATATTGGGACATTGACACAATTCTAATCATTTTTGCTCTATATACCACCACAATGGATTTGAAATTAAACAAACAAGATGTGCTTTAACTGCAGACTTTCAGCTTTATTTTGAGGGTATTTACATCCAAATCAGGTGAACGATGTAGGAATTACAACAGTTTGTAAATGTGCCTCCCACTTTTTAAGGGACCAAAGGTAATGGGACAATTGGCTGCTCAGCTGTTCCATGGCCAGGTGTGTGTTATTCCCTCATTGTCCCATTTAGAAGGAGCAGATAAAAGGTCCAGGGTTCATTTCAAGTGTGTTATTTGCATTTGGAATCTGTTGTTGTCAACTCTCAATATGAGAGATATAAAATGGCTGTCACTATCAGTGAAGCAAGCCATCATTAGGCTGAAAAAACAAAACAATCCCATCAGAGAGATAGCAAAAACATTAGGTGTGGCTAAATCAACTGTTTGGAACATCCTTAAAAAGAAAGAACGCAACGGTGAGCTCAGCAACACCAAAAGACCCAGAAGACCACAGAAAACAACTGTGGTGGATGACCGAAGAATTCTTTCCTTGGTGAAGAAAACACCCTTCACAACAGTTGGCCAGATCAAGAACACTCTCCAGGAGGTAGGTATATGTGTGTCAAAGTCAACAATCAAGAGAAGACTTCACCAGAGTGAATACAGAAGGTTCACCACAAGATGGAAATCATTGGTGAGCCTCAAAAACAGGAAGGCCAGATTAGAGTTTGCCAAACAACATCTAAAAAAGCCTTCACAGTTTTGGAACAACATCCTATGGACAGATGCGACCAACATCAACTTGTACCAGAGTGATGGGAAGAGGAGAGTATGGAGAAGGAAAGGAACTGCTCATGATCCAAAGCATACCACCTCATCAGTGAAGCATGGTGGTGGTAGTGTCACGGTGTGGGCATGTATGGCTGCCAATGGAACTGGTTCTCTTGTATTTATTGCTGATGTGACTGCTGACAAAAGCAGCAGGATGAATTCTGAAGTGTTTCGGGCAATATTATTTGCTCATACTCAGCCGTAATCTGTCCCATTACTTTTGGTCTCTTAAAAAGTGGGAGGCACATATACAAACTGTTGTAATTCCTACACCATTCATCTGATTTGGATGTAAATACCCTCAAATTAAAGCTGAAAGTCTGCAGTTAAAGCACATCTTGTTTGTTTCATTTCAAATCCATTGTGGTGGTGTATAGAGCCAAAAAGATTAGAATTGTGTCGATGTCCCAATATTTATGGACCTGACTGTACACATACTGTACACCCACCATACTGTGCAGGCTGCATTTTATGGGCACGGTGAGGCTGCATTGTATGGGCACAGTGAAGCCGCATTTTATGGGCACAGTGAGCCTCCATTTTAATTTCTACTGTGAGCAGTGAGCCTGCATAAAAAATTTTGAGCACCAGTCGCCACTAGTTTTGAAAACCATGTAGGGATTGAAATTAGGATAATGGGTGTCCATTCAGGCCGTAGCAGGGAGTGAAGCAATTATGCAACCGTTTCCCATTTGGGACCCTGTACTTCCTAAGTTGTAATCTATAAGGGCCGGTTCACACCAGATGCAAGTGTACATATTTGTCAGCATACCGTGGATCCTTGTACAAAATTTTCACATCACAGAGAAGTGCAACGTTTCAGGCCCTCGCAGGGCCCCTTCTTCAGGCATGTGATGAGTGATCAGTGTGGTTTTTTTTCTGCATTAAAATGTGTGTACGGTAGATTATATGGGTTCCAATGGCATAGTTCACACCAGTGCGGTTGTTTTCTGTGTGTTCTAGTGCAGAGAAAAAAAGTAGAACACGCTGCATTTTTTCTGCACAGAACTGTACTGGAAACGCATCAAAAAGGCACCGGAATACATCTAAGCAAATTAAAAACACAGCAGAAAAAACCCCAGGAAACTTTGCGAAAAGGGGGGAAAAAAGCATTGATAAAGCATCAAAAACATGCATGCAGAAACTCAACCAGAACGCATCTGGTGTTTCTGTGGTATAAACCAGCCTTAAAATTGAATCTGTATATACACACTATGAATGCCCTACTCTGACAGATCTCCTATTAGGGTGCAACATCTATTAACTATTTTACAAATCACCCACTGCCTATAAGCTTTTTGAGAATTGAAATAACTTTTTATTTTAATTTTTCTTTACGTATCTGCTTCAGAACTACTAATGTATTTTTTATGACTAGTATTAAAGAGCATTTTCAGGCAACAAGTAAAACCAATCAATGAGCAACTGATGCTATCTTGCTTACCCTGCACTGGAAAGTTAGTTCACTCTGTTTATCCTGAAGTATATGTGAGCCCTCACCTTGTATACCAACACATTCAGTTTAAAATAGCACTACAAGGCAAAACATTTGTGTATAGATATAAAAACAATATAAATACCTTTTTTTTATTTTCTTTTATTATAGGTGATCATATGTTCTCAGCTGCATTAGAAGCTAAGAGAGTGGGAGCAGGAAAAACAGCAGCGGTCTTCCCAGTGCGGGTTGGGGTTGTCACCACAAGTCTGTTCATTGGAGGAAAGCAGACTGATTTCTCATCACAGCCAGAAAACTGACTATGATGTGCTCTCATGCATAGTGTGGTCAGTTTTTAATAGGAAAGCAGAGGGACTGGCAGGAACACCTGGGATTTCACACAAAGGAAGCAATACAAAGAGAGCAGGATACATTCTCATACAAGTACATAGTACAGCAGGCACATATCAGGAATAGGAAATGTTGAAATATTGGAGTAACATTTTTTTAAAGCAGAATTTCACTCTCTTAACCACTTCAGCCCCGGAAGGATTTCCAGCTTTAGGACCGGAGCCCTTTTTGCGATTCGGCGCTGCGCCGCTTTAACTGACAATTGCGCGGTCGTGTGACGTTGTACCCAAACGAAATTTGCGTCCTTTTTTTCCCACAAATAGAGCTTTCTTTTGGTGGTATTTGATCCCCTCTGCGTCATTTCTGATCGCCGCTATAAACAAAAGAAGAGCGACAATTTTGCAAAAAAGCCCAAATTTCTTACTTTTTGCTAAACTACAAATCCAAAAAAAAAATATAAAAAAACATTTTTTTTCACCGTTTTTGGCCGATTTATATTCTTACTCATATTTGCGATAAAAAAATCGCAATCGGCGTTTATTGATTGGTTTGCGCAAAAGTGGTCGCGTTTACGGATGATGAGAATTCATTTTTGGGGTTTTTATTTTTTTTTTATTTTTTATTAGTAATGGCGGCGATCTGCGATTTTTAGCAGTACTGCGATATTTCAGCGGACCATTTTGACACTTTTTTGGGACCATTGGCATTTATACAGCGATCAGTGCTATAAAAATGCACTGATTACTGTGTAAATGCCATTGGCAGTGAAGGGGTTAACCTGCAGGGGGCGCTCTAAGGGTTAACTATGTTCCCTGGGCGTGTTCTAACTGTATGGGGGCTGCCCTAGCTGGGGAAGGGAAGTGGTCACAGCCTTCACGTACAGGAAGGCTGTGATCACAGCCCTTCCCCCTCACACAGAGCGGAGGTCCGTGTTTACTTACATCTTCGGTAGCGGGCGGCAATCGAAGCCGCCACACGCGCTCCCTGGCCCTCCCCGAACACAGTGAGCGCGGGCGCGCGCCTCTGGCGGCGCACGCGCGCTCACTAGGCGCGATCTCGCGGCCGCCGTCGAACGACGGCGTTTTGCGGGAACGAACCACTTTGCCGCCGTCAAATGCCGATCGGCGGTCGGCAAGTGGTTAATCACCATTGACTATTTCCAGTCCTAATGCTGCTTTTTTTTACATTTCTTCAGTTACTTCCTGGTTTCTGGCCTAGGCAAATTATATCATACATCATAGGAGTCTTCAGGAGGAGGAGTTTCCCTGCACTAAGAGCCCTTAAAAAAAGCAAAAAATGTATTTTTTGTGACAAATTCACCAAACACTTAATAAGTCCATATATGTATAGTCCATAGGAAAAAAAAGGAAAAATTAGGCAATATCCCAATACAATTCCCACATCAGGAAGTAGTAGAGTTCTTGAGGTTCCCTTAATATACAGTGGAAAAAAGTTTGCCAGGTGACTGATGCAATGCAAACCACAAATTTTGCAGGGATGTGAAAGTCACTCATGCTCCCCTCTCAGGTCCCCACTTACCAGATGGTGGCACCCCTACAGGGGTAAAGCGCATGTAAGCCACGACTGATACTCGTTCTCTCCCGGGGGGGTCCTCTACGCAGATGTGCTAACGACCAGATGCTCCACCGTATAGAGGATTGAAGAGGAATAAAAAAACTTGTAATTCCGTTTAAAAAAAGGGGAATTTATTGCTCACTATTAAAAAGCATTCCAAAATGTACTAATGAATTGCTAAAATCATCCAGTTCAATCCTACAATGGCAAATAGGACCGGTGTGCTTTCCACAGCGCTCATATAAGAAAACCAGAAGTGTAATTCCGGAAGTGACGTGATCACGCACCTAGCTCCACTTACGCGTTTCGTCATTGGATGTCACCAGACGCAGGTAAGACGTCCAATGACGAAACACGTAAGTCAGAGCTAGGTGCATGATCACCTCACTTTCAGGATTATACTTACAGTTTTCGTATATCGTGCTGTGGAACGCACACCGGCTCTTCCTGTTTACACTGTGATCAGCCGTGATTGGTCACGGCTGATCACGTGGTAAAGAGCTTCCGACGATTGGAGACTGACACACCGCACCACCGATCGCCGTGATGCGTGCCTCTGCGGGCACGCGATCGCAGGTTATCCTGAAAGACGTCATATGACATCCAGTCAGGATAACGGGACCACCGCCCACCCGTTATTTTGCTATAGGCCGGGCGGGAAGTGATTAAATATGATAGTATGCTGTGCAAAGCCCTTAAAGTGGCACTAATATCTTTAAAAAATACATACACACCCATTACTTTATGGCTCTGTAATCAATTTTTAATTAAACTTTTTTTTGTCTTGTAATGTTCTCCTAGAGCTCCTGAACTTCTACATTCCTCCTCACTTACATTTATTTGGAATGAGCAGTGTACTTTAATTGCGGCCATATGCACTGCTCTATGCACACTACAAATCCCATGGTCCATAGTCCCTGTTTAATTTTGGGAGTGGGCAAGAGAAGGTGGCTATGTTCCTACATATAGTGGGACCATGGAGAATAAATGCAGCCACCCTGTATCAGGAAGTCAGATCATAGCATCGTAAAGAAGAATTTGGAGATTTGGAGACTGAGAACAATTGAAGGTACCTTTTTGAGTTAACAATACATACTTGAATAGACAATTCAGTGTCACTTTAATACTGATATTTTATTTAGCCTGGACCTCCCTATATTTAGTGTAGATGGGAGAGAGGATACAGTTGGAGGGTTTAAGAACTCTTCTTTCATCTATAGCATGCTTACTCAAATCATAAGAATGCTAACAAAAGCACATGGGATGGACTACTCAACAATGCCCTATACTACCCACACAATTCTGAATCTGTGGTACCTTACAGCAATGTCTGGATGCCATACTGAAGTATGAATAGGTAGGCTATGCGTGCTGCCTGTATGCATATCAAGGTTTCATTTTCAATATTGACTGAAATGTACCACTAATTATCTAGCCAGTAACCAGTCTTATGGTGTCTACAGCTCTAGCCTGATCTAGCCATTTACAGTTAGATCAGGGACTATTCATTTGTCTACAGGCAGATCATTATGTAGCTTCTCTTATTTATTAGTGCAGTAGCTTTAGGGTACCTGAGAGCATTGCGGTGCTATTAATTACCAGTGGCACCACAATGCCCTAAAACTGGGCACCTGGGTTGCTGCACATCACAGCATATAGTTACATGTGTAGTGCTGCCCTCTTGAGGGTTGCTTAAAGAATCAATTCCCCCTTGGGTTTCCCCATTCTGAGAGTCCTCCACCACCCCTGACACTCTGGGTTCACTCATATTGCAAGGTTCCATTGACAATCACTCTGTTTCAGTAATGGAGACCACAACACAAATAGAGTTAGAATTGTTTACTTAACTCTTATCTCTGCAAGAAATAACAACTTTGAAGCAACAGAAATATCACAATACTTCACATTAACAAGTTAAACGTACAGTTCTGGTGAACAAGAGTAGAAAGTTTGTTCATTTCCACCACTCCCTGTATTCTCCAACAACAACAGTTGACAAGAATACAATTACTCCAATTGAGTTTAAACAATACCCAAGGGTTCACCAGGAAAAGAGGTGATTTGGTAATATCTTCTGTAACTGAAAAGGAAAATAATACAGTAAGACCCTATACCAAATAGATGACCCAAAGGGGAAATTGGTACCACTCAATGGATTATAATTCAGATAACAATGTTCTATAATGCACAAATAAAATATATTCACTTAGCAGTTAAATTAGTGGTGTATGAATACACCAGATAACTATGACTTTCAATTAAATTCTCCTGTTCTAGATTAGAGAGTTCTTAGGAGAAAATTAGTACCAAGTAAATAGCCCTGAGTATATGACTGGGGAGAGGATGAGTAGATGTGGTTGTAGTAATCCTGTCTTGCAAAGTCCAAGCAATCTTCTGCAGGCTATAAGAGTTAGGTGGTACCTAAGAACACTGTGTCCTTCTAATCACTAAGATGAGGCACAAAGAGGTTAAATTCCACAGCACTAAATAGCCTTGTAGTGATCACTGACTTCTTGAATAAACCGGTCACAAACAGCAATCCAGTTTATATAAACTGTAATCCAAGATGTAACAAAAGGATGCTGAATAAACAGTATAAGTACTCTTATATGTGGGCCTGAGCCCGCTCACCAAAACCAAAGGACTGGATGTAGACAAACGATCTGGCATCCAAATGAGGATGATGGTAATGCTGGGACCGTTAGTTCACACAGATGGCTTGCTCCTGGGAGGTAACAGCATCCACTGCACTCCTTGCAATTCTCCTGGATCGACAGGTGCGACTGCTGTGGTGGCTGCTGCGGCTTCAATCCAGACTCAGATGAAGATAGGATGGCTCCACTGGTTCATTGTGTTGCTGGAGAGCACCAGCTAGCTTAGTCACCTGAAGAAAATTCAGTCGGCTGGAATGCTGTAAGTTGGCCGCGGGCCTAGCTCCAGCTATAGCAGCACACAGGGTTCCTCACTGATCGATCAGAGAGGCCGCTCTCAGCTCATCCCCCCACCTAAAAAAGGTTCTCCCACAATGCAGTGCACCTCCCAGAAGTCTCCAGCGCAGCACAGCCCGATGGGAAATGAAGTCCTTCATACCAGAGTCTAATGACTGTTTCTTCTTTCCACACCACAATTCCCACAATGCTTCATCCTCATTGCAATTACAGTCTTATTCCACAAACGAATACTAGAGGGAGTTCCCCATGTTAGGCAATGAACACAATTGTCTGTATGCCAGAGGAATATTTCTGAACTCCTAGAAAGGAATTATATATATGTGTTCCGCGCAGACAGATAAAAAAAAAAGGAATTTATCTTACAGCTGCTGCTTCCACCGCAAAACTTCACCTAGGTGTAGTTTAAAAATATATATATTAGTATAAGATTAGATTCAAGTTTTAATTTTATCTTTATATTCGCTTCTAGAGTTTTAATAACCATCTCTTAATCTTCCTCTCCATAACTATGTCACTTCCTTTATCGGGCCACCTTTATGATTTTATTTATCCCCATTAACAACATGAGAGAATAATTACACCTTTTACCTATTATTTTTCCAATCTTCAACATACCTCAGTATTGTACCTGTTTATTCATAACATTAACCCTTCTGGGTTACCTTGCAAACCAGATGGTCTACAAACACCCCCTCCCCTTGTTTCTTATTTTATTCTATTTTTTCTGGTTTTGCTCTTTTCCATTTCATTCTGTTTTATGTCTAACATTTTTTCCATGGCTCAATTTTACTTAGTAATAATAAAACAATTTGTTTTTATTAGTTGTTTACCACCTGCCTTTGTGGCCCATGATATGTGGAAATATTTTTTTAAGAGATATCGTTCCAATATTGGCATGTGTATTTTAATTCAGTGTCAATTTTATTACATTTTATTTAATTTTTATTTTTATTTAATTTCTATTTTTATTGTTTTTTTATCTTCATGTTTATTTTTCATATAATTTCCATTCTTATTTGCCTTGCTTATAAATAAAGTTTCATTTTAGAGTTAGAGATTTACATGTAGTAGGAATTTTCATCTAAGTCTAAAAAATTGTACATTCGTTGTATACAGCTGACGTATCCTGCTGTGATTCCTAATACATTTACCATCCAATGTACGTGACCCACAACAGTATGGCGGCCGATACCCATATATTTGGACTACAAAAAAATGGACGTGACACATAGCAATTAGATCACATTTAGCGCATACTATTTAAGGTTAGAAGTGTACCAATTTGGCACCGCTCCAGTAGACGTCCTATGACGAAATGCATAGGGCGGAAGCATACGTCACTTGCAGCAGCCCGTGGAACGCAGACAATACGGCGCACTTCCTGGGAAAGTTCTGATTCAATACAACGCCTGATGTTTTCCTCATAAATCTCAGTGCATGAGTTTTTATACGAGCTATTAAATATTTTAAACATACTACATGAGATAACGCTTCCTTTCTTATATGCCTTGACTGCGGGGGGAGACGAACGGCTGCAATAGGAATTATAAGAATAGCCTGACAGCTACGCGAGCACCCCCTGGTGGGGACCCCGGTCTGGGGAGTGATTTGACTATTGGGGAGCACGGAGTGTATCACCTCGCACCTATGAGTGGATTGAATTGATGTCACTATTCAGTATACCTAGCAGGGTATTCAGTGGACCGTTTGAAACACAGTGTGTGAAAAGACAGTTTTTTTGGCACAGTTTTGATCACACCATCTATTTATCATCATTGGATTTGTTATATGTGTATTACAATTCGGAATACCACTCTCAGCACTATCTACTGCCTATTACACTGAATTTGCACTTTATTATTTATGAATTTACCTGGATTAATACAACTATTTTTAATATCAATTATTAACTAATTAATTGATAATATTGAATGTTGTTCATTTCTGATATAGATTAATTCACATATATTTTTGGACAAGACTGTATTTATTGATTGTAGTTTTTAGGGCACACATCACTATATTTGTATGTGGATTTTTTCATCCTTTTTTCAGTTTGCACCAATTGCATTTATTTATGAAAGATTTTTTAAACATTTTTGCCATTTTCACTAGCACTGGTTTGCACTATTTCATGCACTTTATTGATCTATGAAGGCATTTAGATGAATTTGAGTATTCTGACATTAAGGGCATACAACCACACCCCAAATCAAGTATCCCTATTCCATACCTATAGGGACATACCATACACCAATTAATCTTTGAAACTAATTTTAACATCCTTACACCGGTATTCACAGAGCAGCGCCATACCCACCAAAAATCATATCTATTTCTAAACTCCTGGCTACACATGTTACCATCCATTGTGGTGGGCTGTGTTACAAAAAATAGAGCAGGTCCTATTTTCAGTCTGTTGTGTGTTCGCAGCCCATTCAAATCAATGGGCTACCTTAACACAATCAGCTAGACAAGTTACAGACCAGTAATGTGAGAATGAAGCCCAAGTCTTCAGTGCAGAGAACCTTGGTGATCAAGAGAGTTTGCAAACAGGGGCTTAAGTTCACTTACAGGAGGGTTAGGGTAAGCAGGAAGGGTAGTGTGAAGGGGGCCTTCAGGTTGGGGTGTCAGGCGCTGTGGGTCAAACACTGAACATTGAAAAATTACTGACACCATTAGCTGACCTATCTTTGGAGAGTCACACTTGACCATGGCAAATAACTGATTCCCAACCTATCTTTGAGCAATAACCAAACATTTTTTTTCCTGGTGGATATTGGTGCTGGAAGTCTAGCCAGTTAAGCTCTGGAAGGTTTTAACCCCCTCATGTCCAGGCCATATTTTGCTATCTGGTACTGCACTAATTTAACTGGCAATTGTGTGGTCATGCAACACTATACCCACATTAAATTTATATATTTTTTTCACACAAGTAGAGCTTTCTTTTTGTGGTGTTTGATCACCACTGGGTTTCTTACTTTTTATTATATAAATGAAAAAAGACACAACATTTTGAAAAGAAAACTATTTTTTTACTTTCTGCTATAAAACATATCCAATAACAAAATTTTAAAAATAAAATGTCTTCATAAATGTAGGCCAAAATGTATTCTGCTACATGTCTTTGGTAAAAAAAAGAATCCCAATAAGTGTATATTGATTGGTTTGCATGAATGTTAGTGTCTACAAACTATGGTATACTGTATATACAGATTTTTTTTTTTTATACTACTAATGGTTATGATCAGCTACTTATAGTGGGACTATGAGAGTGTGGCGGACAATCTGACACTAACTAATAATGGGTGGGAACTGTGTAACCAAGACTGACATCTCTAGTGACACTAACACAGTGATCAGTAATAATAGTATATACTGTCACTGCACTAATGACACTGACTGGGAAGGGGTTAACATCAGGGGCAATCAAAGGGTTAACTGTATGCCTAACAGTGTGTAATGTCTGCTGCCTTCACTAAGGCCCCTTTCACACAGGGGCTGGCGGCGGTAGCAGTAAACCCCCGCTAGTTTCAGCGGGGATTTAGCGATGTTATAGCTGCGCTACGGTGCCGCTATGCAGGCGGGTGCGCTGCACTTTTAACCCCCCACAAGGGGTTAAAAGTGCCGGCGTGCCGTGCTACCGAGGCTGTGTGCAGCCACTTCGAAAGCGTTTCCCGTTGTTTTCAATGGGCAGGGGCGGTAGAGGAGCGGTATATCACCGCTCACCGCACTGCTCCAAAGATGCTGCTTGCAGGACTTTTTGTAACGTCCTGCAAGCGCACCGCCCCAATGTGAAAGCACTCTGGCTTTCACATTGGGGTGGGAGGGGAGGGATTTTTGAGGCGCTATTTTTAGCTAAATAGCGTCTGTAAAGCGCCTCAGTGTGAAAGGGGTCTAATAGATGTGGCTGTGCTCACTCCCTGCTTTGATGGGAGAAAACACAACCACGTCACTGCTCTGTGTACAGAACTCTGTGTTGTTAGTAAACACAAGGCTCTGTACTGTGATTCACTAAACTCATCAGCAGGTCCCAGGCATAAATCATTGGCTGGAACCTGCTAACCAACTTGTGCTGTAGCAAATGACAGCACAGATAGGGAGACGAGTGCACGTACCCCCCCCCCCCCGGAAATGTTAGATCACATAAATGTACGTGATTCAGTGTAGCAGGGCTGCCCTGCCATATTAAACAGGTGGTTGGCAGTCCGCAAGTGGCTAGTAATTCCCCCCTCTCCCCACATTCATATGTGAACACCCACATTTGCCCAATGTAACCATTCATGTTTGTACTCACATTTAAGGGATCACATGACAGCCAGATAATGCATAATCAGGCAGGGGTAAAGGGTTTTATCATGGGTAGATTTATAGTGACACTATTTATAGCTTGACTGAGTATTGGTAGAAAGCTTTCTATGATTCTACAAGGTTTTTTTTTCTAACAAATGAAAGGAATAAAGATTGAATGCAAGGATAACAGAATCTGTGCTAGAAGCTGTATAGAGCGATTTCAGTTTAAAGTGCAAGCTCACCATCTTGTGGCTACATCCCATATCATTAATTATACGAGTGAAGAAAAAAAGAAATACATGTACTACCTTTCTAAAATAATCCAGTGCTATGCAGGCTAGGATTCAATTACCAAAATATTCCAAATCAAAACTCCAATAAACATTTCCACATCTGCAAAATAAATATCCAACTGCAATAAAATAAAAGGTCAAGAAATGTTTATTGATATTAACAGTAATCACGGAAAAACAATCATGAAGTCCCAAACACTATTAAAATTGAAAAAATAAATCTGAAATATAAAATGAATAACTTGTGCAAATACGAGTGATTTAATAGACATTAATATGAATACCATCAAGAGGAAAAAAAGATAAGGGTATAAGCTCAAATGCCACTACTAAAAGATTATCCCCATACAGTGTAAAACCTATTAAAATGCAATACAAGGGAAAAATCGCAGGATGCCAATTAGAGATGTAAAATTTCCAGGTATTTTGAAGCCATGGAAAAAACTTTTTTTCCACAGTTTTTTTTTTTGGGGGGGGGGGGATTGAAATTTTGGGAACATTTTTTAAAAATTCAGTATGGAGTAGTTTTAGAAATTGAAAGTAATTTTGTTACAGCACAGATTCAGTAAATTAATCATACAACCAAGAACGTAAATTCATTTTATTGGGATTTAATGTGATGGGCCAACACAAAGTGGCACATAATTGTGAAGTGGAAGGAAAATGATAAATGGTTTTCCATTTTTTTTTTACAAATCAATATCTGAAAAGTGTGGTGCACATGTATTCAGCCCCTTTACTCTGATACCCCTAACTAAAATCTAGTAGAACCAATTGCCTTCAGAAGTTACCTAATTAGTAAATAGAGTCCACCTGTGTGTAATTTAATCTTATTAACGCCACTGTTCTGTTAAGCCCTTGGGGGTTTGTTAGAGAACCTTAGTGGACAAACAGCATCATGAAGGCCAAGGAACACACCAGACAGGTCAGGGATAAAGTTGTGGAGAAGATTAAAGCAGGGTTAGGTTATAAAAAAATGTCCTAAGCTTTGAACATCTCATGGAGCACTGTTCAATCCATCATCTGAAAATGGAAATAGTATGGCACAACTGTAAACCTACCAAGACATGGTTGTCTCCCTAAACTAACAGGCCTGACAAGGAGAGCATTAATCAGAGAAGCAGCCAAGAGGTCCATGTTGCATTAATCAGAGAAGCAGCCAAGAGGCCCATGGTAACTCTGGAGAAGCTGCAAAGATCCACAGCTCAGGTGGGAGAATCTGTCCACAGGACAACTATTAGTCATGCACTCCACAAATCTGGCCTTAATGGAAGAGTGGCAAGAAGAAGGCCATTGTTGAAAGAAAGACATAAGAAATCCTGTTTGCGGTTTGCGAGAAGCCATGTGGGGGACACAGTAAACATGTGGAAGAAGGTGTCCTGGTCAAATGAGACCAAAATTGAACTTTTTGGCCTAAAAGCAAAACGCCGTGTGGCAGAAAACTAACACTGCAAATCACCCTAAACACACCATCCCCACCGTGAAACATGGTGGTGGCAGCATCATGTTGTGGGGATGCTTTTTTTCAGCAGGGACAGGGAAGCTGGTCAGAGATGATGGGAAGATGGATGGAGCCAAATACAAGGCAATCTTGGAAGGAAACCTGTTAAGAGTCTGCAACAGACTTGAGACTGGGGTTCACCTTGCAGCAGGACAACGACCCTAAACATACATTATAGAAAACCTCATAGATTGGGATTTTTAGGGCAATTAGGATAATTAGACATAAATTGATAATATAAAATTTATTTTAATAATTATATTAAAAATCTTTCAGCAAAGAATTTTTTCACATTAAAAAATCATATAACAAAAGAATACAGTCCTGAGGGATGGTTTGTATTCTTGAAATGGTATGCTTCCATGAATACAAACCATCCCTCAGGACTGTATTATTTTATTTTATGATTTTTTACTGTGAAAAAAATATTTGTTGAAAGATTTTTAATAGAATTATTAAAAGGAATTCTATATTATCAATGTATGTCTAATTATCCTAATTGCCTTAAAAATCCCAATCTATGAGGTTTTCTACAATTTACAGTTGTATGCAAAAATTTAGGAACCCCTGACAATACCCATGATTGTCATTTATAAATACTTGTGTGTTTGGATCAGCAATTTCATTTTGATCCATCAAATAACTGAAGGACACAGTAATTTTCAGTAGTGAAATGAGGTTTATTGGATTAACAGAAAATGCACAATATGCATCAAAACGAAATTAGACAGGTGCCTAAATTTGGGCACCCTTGTCATTTTGTTGATTTGAATACCTGTAACTACTTAGCACTGATTAATAGGAACACACAATTGGTTTGGTGAGGTCATTAAGCCTTGAACTTCATAGACAGGTGCATCCAATCATGAGAAAATGTATTTAAGGTGGCCAATTGCAAGTTGTTGTTCTCTTTGACTCTCCTCTGAAGAGTGGCAACATGGGGGCCTCAAAATAACTCTCAAATGACCTGAAAACAAAGATTGTTCTACATTATGGTTTAGGGGAAGGCTACAAAAAGTTATCACAGAGATATAAGCAGTCAGGGTCCACAGTGAGGAACATAGTGAGGAAATGGAAGACTACAGGCACAGTTCTTGTTAAGGCCAGAAATTGGCAGGCCACATAAAATATTGGAGAGGCAAAGGCGAAGGATGGTGAGAATGGTCAAAAACAGCCCTCAGACCACCTCCAAAGACCTACAACATCAACTTGCTGCAGATGGTGTCACTGTGCATCGTTCAACAATTCAGCGCACTTTGCACAGGGAGAAGCTGTATGGGAGAGTGATGCGAAAGAAGCCTTTTCTGCACACACGTCACAAACGGAGTCGCTTGAGGTATGCAAACGCACATTTGGACAAAGATTGAGTTATTTGGTCATAACAAGGGGCATTATGCATGGCGACAAAAGAACACAGCGTTTCAAGAAAAACACTTGCTGCCCACAGTAAAATTTGGTGGAGGTTCCATCATGCTGTGGGGCTGTGTGGACAGTGTCGGTACTGGGAATCTGGTTAAAGTTGAGGGTTGCATGGATTCCACTCAATATCAGCAGATTCTTGAGAATAATGTTGAGGAATCAGTCACAAAGTTGAAGTTACGCCAGGGCTGGATATTTCAACATGACAACGACCCAAAACACTGCTCAAAATCTACTTGGGCATTTATGCAGAGGAACAAATACAATGTTCTGGAATGGACATCCCAGTCCCCAGACCTGAATATCATTGAACATCTGTGGTGTGATTTGAAGCGGTCTGTCCATGCTCTGCAACCATCAAACCTAACTGAACTGGAGATGTTTTGTAAGGAGGAATGGTCCAAAATACATTCATCTGGAATCCAGACACTTATTACAGGCTATAGCAAGTGTCTAGAGGCTGTTATTTCTGCTGAAGGAGGCTCTACTAAATATTGATGTGATTTTTCTGTTGGGGTGCCCAAATTTATGCACCTGTCTAATTTTGTTTTAATGCATATTGCGTATTTTCTGTTAATCCAATAAACCTCATTTCACTACTGAAATATTACTGTGTCCTTACGTTATTTGATAGATCAAAATGAATCCAAACACATAAATATTTATGCTGATCCAAACACATAAATATTTATAAATGACAATCATGGAAATTGTCAGGGATTCCTAAACTTTTGCATACAACTGTATTTAATTCTTGGATGATGGCAATTCACCACATCCAGTCATAGGAGTATCTATCATTTAAATGACCCTAAACACAGCCAGAGCTACCATGGAATGGTTTAGATCAAAGCATTGTCATGTGTTAGAATGGCCCAATCAAAGTCCAGACCTAAATCCAATTTAGAATCTGTGGCAAGACTTGAAAATTGCTGCATCCAATATGACAGATTTTGAGCTATTTTACAAAGAAGAATGGGCAAAAATGTCACTCTCTAGATGTGCAAAGCTGGTATCCATCCCCAAAAAGACTTGCAGCTGTAATTGCAGTGAAAGGTGGTTCTACAAAGTATTGACTCAGGGGGTTTAATATAAATGCACTTCACAATTATGTGCCACTTTGTGATGGCCCTTAACATAAAATCCCAATAAAATACAGGGTAGGCCATTTATATGGATACACCTTAATAAAATGAAAATGGTTGGTGACTGACGTTTTACCGGCGGTACCAGTGGTGGGTAGAACTTTTCAAAGGGGGGAGTGTATATGATTACACTGTGTTTGTCCTTCAATTATAGTGGTTGGTAAAAGTAAAATAATTCCACATAGGTATATTTACCGGATGGGACATAAAATAACCCTAAAATACAATTCCCGGTAGTGTTTCACCGTGTATTAACACTTCACGTAAATATAATTTGGGGGACTCAGTTATGAAACATCTTGGTGGAAAGTGACGTTAATGTCGACGTTCAGAAAAACCCCTACCTATGGTCGAAACGTGTAGATCTCTCACTGTAAAAACGGGTAAG
>BLSH010492131.1:245919-279027 GCA_018402905.1 Glandirana rugosa | reverse complement strand
GTTTCCAGATCAGTTACCTTTGGTGTGTACCTTAGGGACTATACCTGGACCTCACTGTGTTGGGTCAACCTGTAATGTTTGCTTCAAGCACTGGATTCTGTGGTAGGCACTCATCTTGGCACACAGCACAACATGTATAGTTAGCCACAGGGTACTATCCAGGTCCAGGGCCATTGTTCATTTCTATGGTTCCCAGACCCTGAAAACCCCTTTGTAAGTATGGCCACTGTGATGGGTAAAGCCTGATTAGCCTTAGATTGTAAGCTCTAATGAGCAGGGCCATCTGATTCCTCCTGTATTGAATTGTATTGTAATTGTACTGTCTGCCCTAATATTGTAAAGCGCTGCGCAAACTGTCGGCGCTATATAAATCCTGTATAATAATAAAAAAAAAAAAAAGTAGGCCCAGTGTCATGGATAAGTTTCCCTGTATCTTGGCACTGGTTCCTGGCTTTTAATAATACAATCCACAGTAAGTAGCACACCGTGTGGGTTCGTATGTAGCAGGTTTAGTAGTTATTCACTTTATTGTGGTAACAAAGAAGAATATTAACCAATGTTGTGGCACCTACTCAAATATCTAATAGTGAGTACAAAGGAAATAAATACATGCAGCTGCCCCTTTAAGTGAAAAATTCACTGAATAAAATAAAAAATACAAAGAATGAAAGACAGAAAATAAGTCCAATAGCATGCAAATTCCCAGCACCACACTGTGATACAATTGACCTTTGTGTGTAATTCTTCTACTCCCGTCCTCTTCCCCCGGGCCACCCTCCTCGCACTTTGCTTGCGCGGCTGCTTAACTAGACAAGGAATCCATTCTGCGCCTGGCAAGGGAAAAGAGAATATTCTGTATAATGGAACCCGTATTTCATTCTACCCAGACTACTCGGCAGAGATCCAGAGGCGCAGAGCGCGTTTCTCAGAAGTGAAAAAACGGCTCCAACGATTACATGCTACATATGCCATGCTTTTTCCTGCCCGGCTGCGGGTAACGGCCAGAGATCAGTCACACTTTTTTGAAACAGCGGCGGATGCCTCCAGCTGGCTAGATGCCAATGAGCATGTCTTTAGACCAGAGGGGCGTATGGAATTGGAGGGGGACTGAACATTTACACAAGAGCGATCCGGTTGTGTACAGTATGTTTACAAACCAGTGATACTCGGCCAGGTATGAAGTCTACCCTGTTCCTAATGGAGAGTGAAGTTTTTGCGACTTTTCTAGTTTCTATTTCCCAAATACAACAGAGAAGGGATAAAGTTTTGCAAAGTTAGACTTTTCCACAAGTTCCCTGTGGATTACAAATTGCCTCCAAGCTGACGGCTTTTCCAGCTTGGATTGTTAAATTCGTTCTTTTTCTCCTCAGTTATGATCTACTAAACGCACTATACTGTTACACCCATAGGGGGAGCCCGTCCATTGGTGGGAGTTGTTCTGGCGTTGCACCTGCCATATTATACACCATTGAACATACCTACCAGCACATTGAGACACTCTGGGGGATGTTCCCCTTAACCCAAGTTAAAGGAACCGAGGGTAAACGCCCAGGCTTGAGTGCCTTACCTGGGGCAATATACACCCGGCTGTACAGCAACATTAATATGTACAATGCAAGCTAGCATGACGTTGGTCCCTATTGTTTCTTGGAATATTAGGGGCATCGGATGTCCACTTAAATGCACTATGGTCTTTACCTCACTAAGGAAATACTTGCCAGCAATCTGTCTTGCAGGAAACACACTTAGTGCAAGATACGTTGTCTTATGTGAACTTTTCATGAGTGGGATGGTCATACCACTTCACTCACACCTCCTACTCCAGAGGCGTGAGTGTACTGGTTCACAGGTCTCTGGACTTTGAGCTGTATGACAAACTAATAGATCCTGAGGGACATTTTGTGCTACTGTTTCCTAGGATCTACCGAGTAACATGCATTCTGGCTGCGGTGTATGTCCCGCCTCCCTTCTCACTGGCCGTACTGAGAACTGTGTTGGCCTACCAGCTGGGTCACCCGGGGACCCCGCTCGTAGTGATGGGGGACCTTAATGGCTACTTAAATCCTATACTGGATAAACATCCTCCTATGGCTGGTGGGGGGCGGGGTGGGGGTGCGGCGCTTCAGAAATTCATACAAGAGGTGGGTTGGATAGATCCATGGCGTCTTCGCAATCCCTTTCTAAAGCAGTTTACCTGCTTCTCGAAGACACACGTCTCTATTACGAATTGATTTGTGCCTGTGTACTCATGTGATGCCAATATTACAGACATCCATTATGCAGTAAGGGGTATATCTGATCATTCCCCTATGATAGTTTTGTTGCAAGCCATACCCGCCTCCAGCTTACACCGAGCTTCGTGGAAGCTGAACGCTTTTTGGCTCTCCCTGATCACTAGCCAGGAGAATATAACAGCATCCATTAACGCTTTTTGGATACATCACTCGAATCATATGGACCTGGCTGTGGTTTGGGATACGTTTAAGGCTTACTTGCGGGGAGTGTTCATTAAGGAGGTGAAGGCAGTCAAGGATGCAACAAAAGCACAAGGGATACAGGCGGAGAAGTTGGTGTGTAAATTTGAAGCTGATTATGTGGCAGATCCCACTGAGGTCAAACGGGAGGCGTGGGAGGCAGCGCAAGGAGCATTGAACTACATTAATAAGTCTGGGTCAGATAGGAAGAGGTTCTTTAGCAAACTAGCGTTTTATGAAGCGGGAGAGCAAACTGGTCGGTTTTTGTCCAAAATAGCACAGTCCCAACAGTCTTTGCCCCCTATAGGAGCGCTGCGTACCAAACAGGGAAGGTTGGTTAATGATCCGGATCTTGTGATGAGGGAACTGGTGAGCTTCTACTCCGACCTATACAGTTCTTGGGGGGTTTATTCTTCAGAGTCACTGCAGGAGTTTTTGGGGGGGATTGAATTGCCTGCCTTGTCGGCCCCACATCGAGAGATGTTGGACGCCCCTATAGTTCTGGAGGAACTGAAGGAGGCTATTGGCCTGTTCCCTAACTGTAAGGCCCCGGGAGATGATGGACTGCCGATGGAGGTGTATAAGCAGTATGGAGATGTAATCCTGCCATATTTACTCAAAGTACTTAATTATGCACGAGAGGAGGGAGTTCTACCAGTGTCTATGAGGCGGGCCAATATTGTCCTATTGCTAAAACCAGGTAAGGACCCAGTTGACCCCGGCTCTTACAGGCCCATATCCCTGTTACAGAGTGATATAAAGATTCTGACCAAGGTCCCGGCATTAAGACTAAATAAAGTAATATCCACCATTATACATGCAGATCAATCTGGATTTATGCCCCAAAAATCGACCGCTATAAATCTGCGCAGACTCTATCTTAACATTCAAACACCGGCTGATAATACAGGAAATAGGGCCTTACTATCATTGGATGCCCACAAGGCCTTTGATAGTATTGAATGGAAATATCTTTGGGCGACGTTGACTAAGATGAGTTTTGGGGCAACCTATATGGCCTGGGTCAGACTGCTATATGCTTCGCCAGTGGCGGCGATCAGGGAAGCGGGCAGAGTCTCACAACCCTTCTCTTTGCACAGGGGCACCCGGCAGGGGTGCCCTCTGTCCCCCCTGTTGTTCGCTGTCGCGGTGGAGCCCCTGGCGGCAATGATCCGATCAAACCCAAACATCCATGGCTTTAAATACGGTGAGATACAGGAAAAAATCATGTTGTATGTGGATGACGCATTGCTTCTCCTAGGTGACACCTCTGGGTCTCTGGGGGAGGCAATGGCGGTCATATCCCAGTTTGGCAGGTACTCCGGCCTGGTCATAAATTGGACCAAATCCTCCATCAGGCTACTGCATCCTATACAGGACACTCGGATAGCCTCAATAAAGAACATTCCTGTGTCTTCAGGTTTTAAATACTTGGGAATACAGATTACCCCGGACCCATTGGAATATGTTTACTTGAACATAATGCCACTGATAGGTCGGATTAGGGATAAGATCAAGGTTTGGTCAAAGCTGAAATTATCTCTGGCTGGCAGGGTAAATCTTATAAAAATGGTCTTCATGCCCCAACTTCTTTACGCACTGCATAATACTCTGGTGGTGATACCTCTGAAAGTGTTTTGCATCATCAACATGGCCTTCCGATCCTTTTTATGGCTAAATAAGCCATCTCTAATTAAGCTGGAGCAGTTGCAGAGGCCAAAGGATGCGGGGGGATTGGCATTACCAAACCCGTGGCTGTACTATTTGGCATCCCAGCTGCAGCATATTGCAAGGGCTATGTTGGTGGTGCGAGAGGGGGGAGATCCAGTAATGGACTCCCCAGTACTCTTATTACGGTATATAACAAAAAATGTGGAGGTGGCAAGGGGCTTAGAGGCCCTGGCCTATGCTAAACCAAATAAAAGATACCCCACCTATGCTCTAATGCAGAAGGTGTGGCTTAAGGCTACACAGTTGCAAAATGTAGATGTGTTTACTGTACTGAGCCCTATATGGAACAATAAATGCTACCCGGAATTCTTGGCAATAGATAGCGGGCCTAGGTAGGCAAGATATGGGATCACAGATCTGAAACATATTTTTTGTAATGGCAAATTGCTGAATTTCCCTCAATTAAGGCATAAATATGGGATCCCACAAAGTATGTACTTTTATTACTTACAATTGTGCCATGCAGTCGGGACACAATCTGAAGGGACAAAATGGGAATGCTTCCAAACACCAGTCTTTGATTACATGGGGGAAGTCTCTCTCCTTAAGGGATTCATCTCTATCTGCTACTCCATGTTGTTAAAAGCCTTTCTGCGGAGCTACTCTATAGGGGTGATTGATAAATGGGAAAGAGACATGGGGGCTTTTGAAAACGATCAGTGGGAGGAGGTTTTGCAGGTGGTTGTGACCTGCTCCCTTAACGTGGCGCAGAGAGTATCACAGTTATACATAATTCTTAGAGTGCACTTAACGCCTGTGGAATGGGACTGAGGGAAAACCCCAGCTGTACAAGATGCCTCAGGGACCATGGAGATTTGATCCATTTATTGTGGCGGTGTCCAAAGCTTCATTTATATTGGACCGGGGTAATAGATACGGTCAACTCTGTGTTTCAGGTGACCGTGCCTAGTGACCCGAAACAGTGTATATTGGGTATCCTGGATGACTTACCTGTTGAGGAATTAACTAGGACAGCGGTGGCTAGAGCCCCTTTTCAGGCCCGTATCTTGGTGTTGAGGCATTGGAGATCCGAGGATCCCCCTGTACTCAAGGAATGGATAGGGCACATGGGAAGTATGCTGAGGATGGAAAAATACATATACCAGCACAGGGGATGTCTCCAGAGATTCAACAAAATATGGGACCTATGGCTAGACACTCCGGGACTATCCCCCACGGAATTAGTGATGGATAGAATACTGGGGTAAGGGTATATTGCTTACGTTATTCTTCTATGAGCCTCGGTTCAAAGCGCAGAAGCACCACTGTCCCCCGGCTGGCGGAGGTGTTGTACCCCTGGAAGAATGTGTGGGGGGGATGAAGGAGAATGGTAGAGGGCTGGTATGGTATGGAGATACTTCATTATATAGTATATGGCAGGGTGCTTCTTTATTGTTAATAGGGTTATTATGACTGCTTTGGTAAGCAGGACTGCAAACCATTGAATGTATTACTTGTTACATGGCTTTTGCAATCTTCATGTAGTAATTACACTCCTAATGCATTTTGATGTGAATGTACCTGTCTTACCTGTTCTTACTGATCAGCAAATAAAATCTTCGTTTGATAAAAAAAAAAAGTTCTAACAAAAAGAAAAAAGTAAACCATATGATACACTAAGATCAGCGTACAGACACCATTTACTACAAGTGCGCACCAGCGACCAGGCAATCAGCTTGGTTTCTGCTGTGAATAAGCCCTAATTCCCCCACAAAGCCTAAAGCTACAAAAATGAAAGTGAGCTGGTTTTAAGTACAGTACTTTTAGGACCTGTTCAGAATACATAAATACATTAGTGTGCATTGTTAAGACACAAGTGCATTTTAATGAAACAAAATATGCCTTTAAGGAGCAGTGAATGGACATGGGCAGCACTATGGTTAGTCATGATTAGTCTAATGCTTAGATCCTATCTTAGAATATCCCAGCTTTAAAAGTAGAACACGTGACACATGCAAAATTTATTAGCACAGTTTATTGTTCATTGTCAATGCTTTCCATAATATACTGCAGTTAATACATGAAGCATTAAGCATCGTCTTCATGATAATCAATCCAGTACTTAAGTGACACATCCTAAGCTGCACAACAATTTCCAAAAAAAAAAAAAAAGAAAAAAAGAAAAAAAAAAAAACAATCTGTACACTTTAGATAAATAGAAGTCTGGATAGCCCAGCTAGATAAACGGTGACATGGCTATAGCGCTGTACACACAAATATAAGTGAACAATCAAACTAAAAGAATTTTTTTTTTTTAATGATACAGTTATAACTCCCAATTGCCCAGCACAAATAATGTAATTATAGTCCTCACTGAGGGCAAAATACATGAACCAATTAAAAAGAATAAAAACATTAATAGTAAAACTTATGCCTAGGTTATGATCTGTATCTTAATTTGATGCTTTGTGATTGAACATACCCTTAAATAGGTTTTTGTTTTCATAAAGAAAATGAAACAAATTAAAATAATTCACACAAACTATTGTAGTGTTTTCCCAGTACTAGAAACCGATCAGCCTTTGTCTATATTGAAAATTCATCCATGCTTATCAGCATTGGTAAAAAGACAAGTTAGACAAAACGGTGATAATGAGCAGTTGGTTTCAAGTTCTATGATCTGCTTCACTGATTGAGGAATTCACAGAGGTTTTCAAGTTCAACACATTAACATCAAACCTTGTACCTACAATAGTTTGAAGTGTTTTAGGACACACAATTGAAATGTAGCATGACTTTGTTCTAATCCGCATCAATGCATGCAGGACAACCTCCATTTCTCTTTACAGAGAACACACACACACTGTGTGGTCAACATAGCAATACACTTTGGCACACACAGAGGCATTACTCTGTGCAGATTGTGTTTTCCAAATACATGCTTTGTAGGTTTTCATGGCCTTACATTCTATTCATCATAGCAGTGTGTGGGCACTATCCTGGAAGTGCTAACACCAACAAAGCCCTGGTCATCAAGCATTTTTAACAAAAACATATACATGTCCATCGGACACCAACCCGATGGTACAAGTTCCTCAAACTCTCCTGATCAAAATTTGGACAACCTAAATTTTACTATTTGATATGTCTATATTATAAGATTAATAACATTTGTAGACCTGCATTGTTTTATGTGTGAATGTGTATTATGTATTTTATCACACCTGACAGAGACCCAAAGGCTTTTAAAGGTTTACATTAGCCAAAATAAAAATTGTTTTAACCACTTAAGGACCAGCGCAAATTTTTGCTCCTTAGTGTTGCCTCATTACCTATTAAAGTGACACTAAACTAAAAATTTCCAAATTCAATTAATTTTTTTCTGCCGCTGTGATCCAACTTCCTGTTACAAGGTGGCTACGTTCATTCTCTATGGTCCCACTATATGTAGAGACATAGTCATCTTCTTTTACTCGCTCCTGAGATAGACTAGGGACTATGAGATGTGTAATATACATAGAGCAGTGGACATGACCTCAAGTAACATGCACTGCTCCTTCCAAACAAACGGAAATGAGCGGGTAAAAGAGAGACAGAAAAACAGAGTAAGGCATACACGGTCGAATTCTGAACGTTTTGTCTTTTCAAAATCAGAAATTTCCTGCGTTTTGTGATCCGATTGTGCCACCATTGATTTACAAAATTCGGCTGGGAGTCTTCTTTTCTTTCTGGGAATTTTCTTTTCTTTCTGGGAATTTTCTTTTCTTTCCGGGAATTTTCTTGTCGTGCACTCATGCGCATTCCTTTTTCTATCACATTTCTCAAACGATTCTCCCATCATTGATTAGAAAATCATTCTTTTTTCAAAAGATTTCCAACATGCCCGATTTCTCAAATTTGATTGCCGCACAAAAATTGGCTGTTGCTGCAACCCACTAATAGTGCAAAATTCGAACGAAAATTCTTAGAAACTATTTTCGAAAGAAAATTCTTTCAAAACTGACCCATGTATGACCTGCCTAAGAAATCATTTTATAAAAAAATAGACCACAGTGCCATTAAGTAGTGGATGTGTATGGATTGTTTTTGAAAAATAAGCACAGGGTTTAGTGTCACTTTAATATATTTTGTCATGTTATACATCCGAAGGAACTTGAAAACATACTTTTGTCATTCAGGACTTTCGATCTATAGTAAAACTATAAAAAATATAGGTTTATTTTCATAAGCATAATGAAAAATAATGAAATGGGAAAAATGCAATCTTTATCAATATTACCCAACTAAATGTATCCGCTTTTTAAAAATATGAAATATATTTACCACATTTAATGTTAAAAATTTCCTTAATACCAATTAATATAAATGATTCTATTACTTCTATTACAGGTGTGCACAAATGCATTCACCACCATCCAAAATGTATAATAAAAAATAATATATATTGCAACCCTGAGCTTTAAAGACAATCTTTTAATGAAGAGCTAAAATAGACTAAATTTGTTTGTGTGGAAATAATGGAAAGGAAGGGTTAATTTTTTTATTAAGGTTCCCATTTATCCATGTTATGGTATAGCTATTAGTCAATTGGACATATTCTGTAATGTTGAAGACATTTACCTGATTACACAAGCAGCTTCTCTTTCTAATAACACATTACCTTTTTTGGATTGTGTTACATGTCAAGGAGGAGGGTGAATCATTGGGATCTAAAGGAAACCTACTCATACAGACCAATATCAGCATTTTGACAACCATCCCCAGGAATACAAAATGGGGTTATTAAAATTCTGCAACAAAAGAGTAAGATGGTAAAAGCAAACACAGGGTCTTAATCAAAGAACACAGACATCCCAGGAGTGCTTTGAACTTTTGTAGTTATCCAGACTCTGCAACTTGGGGTAAAATGGGATATGGAGAAATATTGGCAAAAAAACCCGCCATACTTCATGTATCTCCTCCTCTAGGGACACCTTTAAATTAGTAAGAACAGAAAAAAGAAGGGTCCAAATGCCTAGTGCATTACTGAAGACACCTTAGAAATTTTTATTAAAAATGCCAACAGCATACTCACAAATATATAAGAATAAAACGGATGTCATATACAATTCCAGTGTCGAGAATGACACATTTCTATGGTTGGAAAGCTGACACATTTCGGGAGGCAAGCTCCCTTCCTCAGAGCTCTGATTTTGGCGTTTTTAATAAATATTCTAAGGTGTCTTAGATAATGCACAAGGCGTTTGCTCCCTTCTTTTTTCTGTTCTTAGTGTTTTGGAGTCTCCCCGCTCAAGGAGTGCAGCATCACCTAATTACCAGCTTCAACGGAGTGAGTGCTGCAGTTTGACAGTCTTTTGGCCTTTAAATCAGTGACTAGAGGAACCTTTATTAATCGTATGAACACATTTAGGACATCCTCCAGAATCACATTGCAAACATTAGAAACCGTTCAACAAAAAAAAGATTATGTTAATGACCCATCGCCAGATACCCACTCTGGTGGAAGCACAAAGACACGAAGAACCTAGTGACAAAACACCTTTTTTACTAATCGGTTAATCTCATAGACTTTTGTGATAAAAACGGTCACTAGCTATCTTACTCAGATTAGATACTTCAGCATTCTCCCGTTCTAGAATTGGAAAAAAATTAAGTTAATGAAACCCTGCAAATTAATGATGCACTTGCTTAGATCTGTGCTCAATTTTACTCAGATACTATTAATCCCTTTAAAGCGGAGATCCGTTCACCCTTGCAAAAATTAATAGCCAGCAGCTACACATACAGTAGCTGCTGAATTTTAATAATAGGACACTTACCTGTCCTGCAGTCCAGCGATGTCGGCACCACAGCTGATGCTTCCAACAGCTGTCGGGTACTGCCACTGCCATTGCCGGTAAGGGAACCCGGCAGTGAAGCATTACGGTTTCACGCCGGGCCCCTGCTGCGCATGCGCGCGGCACCGCTGTGCTCTTACTGGCCCGGTGGCAGGGTAGGAGGAGGGAGCTGAGCTGCTGGCATAATTTGCCGTGGCCCGGGCTCCCGGAAGTGGGGATACAGGTATCCGCTCCCCCGAAAGGTGCCAAATGTGGCACTGGGGGGGGGGGGGGGGCGAGGACAAATCAGCCGAAGTTCCACTTCTAGGTGGAACTCCGCTTTAAGAGGAACAGGGGGACTTTTTGGATCTTCAAATTTTTCAGCAACTCTCCCCAAATCATTAAGCATTTTAAGATAGAGCTATTACTACAAAGGAGATAATTGAGGCAATATCATCTTTCCGAGCAAAAAAAAAAAAAACCTTAGGCTTGATGAGCCACCAAATGGAATAGTACCACCATAACAGCGAAATGCTTACATAAATTTAACATACAAAATTTCAGGAAGTATATAAAATATGAATGAAGCTCTTATAGTAAGCCCAGCCCAAGTCTTGTAAGGATGTAACGAAATGCAAGTCATACAGACCAATAGCACACCTAAACTGAGATATCAAAATTCTTGGAACAATACTGGCTAAACAACTGTATTTTGTCACCACCTCCATAATTAACCCAAACCAGTCAGGCTTTATGCCTAAGAAAAGTACCCATGACAATATTGGGAGGCTATGTGTAAACATATTTAGGGCATGGTCCTCTTACCAACCCAAGCAGCTAATTTCTCTAAATATCATTAAAGCTGAAGTTTAGGTATGGTTTGTATAAGATAGTTACATTGGTCCAGATTGGACCAAGGTAAGTTTGTATATTTCATACCTGACCAATACCCGTGTAAGCTAAAAATCACTGTACTAGTCATGGCTTACATTGGTCTAAGCTGGACCAATTTTGCTATGCTATAAAAATCAAATCTAGACGTCAGCTTTATAATTATTGACACAGTATACAGGAACTTTCTGTGGGAAGCTACAAAAAAATGTGTTTTGGTGAAATGTTTATAAAATGGGCAAAATATCAATACTGTATGCAGATTCAAAAGCCAGTGTAGAACAAATTGAGATATCTCAGTATCTTTTTCCTTCTGGAGAAGAATCTGCCAGGATCGCCCTGTGATGCTTCACTTTTTTCCTTCCCTATAGGAACATCTTGAAAATTATGTAAGGTAATCCTTTGCAATCCATGGAACTCCTTGGATGAAAAAAAAAATCCTTATATCCTGATGATACCCTGCCTATATACTTGGAACTACTGTGAAAAACCCTTTCATATTCTGCTTGAGGTGGATAGTTTTGGTGGGGTATTGCAGTTACAAATAAGCTGGGAAAAATGATTGCATTTCTCATTGGACCTATGCTTCCCATACCCTACATAGCCAACACCCATCCTCTTCTTCTAAAAGACACCTTCAAATAGCTAGGATTACAATTCTACAATGACTAACTAAATTTATCCCACTCAATTTTGATGCACTTCTAATGTTTACAAGCATAGAGCTCCGTATTACTCAGGTTAATTGGCAGAATAAATATGATAAAGATGCTTAACATTTATGCTAAAGGCATCCCCAATTTTTGTTAAACATTAAAAAGGTTAATTTGATCTTTTCTTCTTTTACAGTATTTGGAATAAAACAGAGCCGTGTATAACGAAACAAGCCCTTCAAGCTCCTCTATCAGATGGTGGTTTGACTAAATCTGATTTTTATATTTTCTTAGCATCCCAATTATCCTATGTATATTACTGGCTGCACCCTGGAAACCTCTCTGCCTCCATGGTTCGGTTAGCAAATATATTTAATTTTCAACTTAACTTACACAACAGTTATATTATAGTTTTTAAGAAATGCAATAAATTCTCACTTGTGGATGTTTCTGTGCTGGCATGGCTTAAAACTGAACATATCTCCCACACATAGTGACCCCGGTTCTCTCCCATAATACCCCTTTGGAGCAGCTCAAGACAACAAGAACTAAATGGTCACCGATTCCAATTGGTGATGCAGCAAATGTATCACTGACCTTTCCCATATGTACAGCAATGTTCAAATATCTTTCTTTACACATGCAGTTTCTGTACATTTCATAACTATTAACATGCAAGTATGTTTAACTTGATTGGAAAGTCTCCGGCATGATCAGAATATTTCCAAACCAACCGCTACTATTTTTGCTTCTACACACACACCCAAAACAGTCCTTTTGACGTGGCGCATTCCAAATGATCACAGATAAGGACTCATGGGGTGATCTTGAAACAGTCTAGTTGATGGGAGTAATGAGTACTGCGGATTATTCATCAACAATATTACATGCCCAAAAAAATTACACTACATGGACCTTCGCTTTAATCCTGCCTATCAGTGTTGTACTTCATCTCCAGCTATCATTTTACACTTCTTTTGAACTTGTTCACATATCCCCCCATATTGGACTCAAGTTCACAATCTTCTGGTGTCTAAACGTAATTTTTCTGGTCCCAAAACCCCTGAGGTATGCCTACTAGGGAAGATTGGCCTCCACACACACTCCACTTGCAACAGAAGTTGGAAAAAAGGCAATTATGGGCAAAAAAGTATAGATGAACTCTTTGGGCCCATTCACACTAGGAACTGCATGTGAATCGCACAGGAATTCTGCACTACTTTTTGAAACACACGGCAAGCGCATTGCATGGTACTTTTGTACCATGTGATCCAATGCGGGCTGGTGCAGGCAAACACACTGCATTTGCTAGCTGCTTTTGGGGTATCAACTTTGAACTGACCCAAGCAGCAGATCGCAAGGGCTGTGCAATTGGAATGCAGTACAGGAAGCCGCATAGGAATGTGGCTCTCCCGCACTGCATTCTAGTGTGAATAGGCCCTTAATCTCATATGGGAAATGACAGTACTTCTCCTCCCTGCAACCCCCTTTTATTTTTTTCAGTGAACTAGGAGAGCTGAGAGTAGGTGAGGGAGCGTGACTTCAGTCATATTTTCATTTTTCCATCTATTAAGTCTTCTGCCCTTGTTGTTTTAACTTTGGAAATTAAAAAAAAATTTTCTGCCAGTAAATACCTTATACAGCCCACTTCCTATTTCTTGTCTGGTAAAATGCCTTGGCGTTTGACATCATGCACAGCTCTCTGCCAGGAAGGGAGGGGGGATGAGTCATAAGAGGGCCAATAAAAGCTGCAGGGCTGGAGGTGTGTAAATCCAGGAAGTAAACAGGCAGCAGCTTCAGCTGCCCACAGTTAAAATGGATGCAGCCAGACTTAGTGGAGGGAGATTTCTGCAGCATATTTGGTAAGCACAGAATCACAGTATATATAAAATAATATGCAAAGTGGTTGGAGGGAAGCTTTAGAATGACAAAAATGCTTTTATTACAAATTATGTGAGCAGACTGCAGTTCCTCTTTAATGTGTATATGTTGTTGTGTTGACTTTAAATGTTTCATTGTCCTATTAACATATTGTAGGATTTTCTATTTTTCTGTTTAACCTTTTATTTAAAATCAGAAAATGCAAAAAATAATAAAATAAACAAAAAAAATTACACATTTTTTTTGCGCAAAATCTGATGCAGCTGTGCATGGTAGCCAATTACCTTCTAAGGCCCCCCATACACAGTTTGAATTTGCTGGACCAGCTGAGATTCAAACCGTTAATGGGCAGGTTGAATGTACCAGGTAGAACCAGCCTGACATATTTTTTGCGATTATCGTTAGCGGCCTATATAATCACTGTCTTCTCCCGGGAGAACACAATGACCCGGCAGAAGGTATTCCCACATCAACACTGTCTCTGTTAATGGGGGGAGTCAAGCAAATTTCTTTCCCTTGGTTGCAGGAAAGAAATTTGCTCAGTGTATGGCAACTTCAGCTTGTTCAATTACGCTTTGAAAAAAAATCCTGGAAGCGAATTGGTTTCTATGCAGAGCTGCACCAGATTTTGCACTCTCCAGTTTTAGCAAATAAACCTCACAGTATTAGTTTGCAAGAGGTGTAAAATAAGCCATCTATGTCAAACTGGAACAACCATCCTTAACAGGGGTAGGAGTCTTTGGCAATGTCACAATCTGTGGAATTATCTATCACTATCTTTAGGGATATATTTTAAAGTCACATTAAACTTGGAAAATAATCTATTCCAGAATATATTCTTAACTAAAAAATATCCAAATTCCTTTTTCTGGCTTCTAAGATCTGTCTTCCTGTTTAAGGGTGGCAATGTTCATTCTTCTTGGTCCCACTATATTTAGGAACATATCCACTTGCTTGCTCCAGATATGGACTATGGGTTTTGTAGTGTGCATAGAACAGATGAAAATCAATTTACAGGGCCATTAAGTAGTGGATGTGCATGGATTAGATTTGGAGAATTAGAATATCTGTTAAGGCCCATACACACGGTACAATTATCGGCCTAAAATTGTCGTACAACAGCCTGTTGTACAATAATCCCACCGTTAGTACGCTCCATTTGACAGCCGATTTTCAATTATCGTCCAACAAAAGTTGTCTGAGAAGACTAGAAAACTTTTGTCTGCCAACAAGGCGTCGTCCGATTTTGGGCTCGTCTGTACAGAAGTTGGACAAACAAAAGTTGTAAGTACAAAAACGCATGTTCGGAACCCAGGAACGAGCCAGAAGTGTTCGGTCATGTAAACACGAAATTAGCGGAAGGGGCTCAAAGGGCGACATGCGAAAACTGAATTTCCTCTTTATACGCTTGTAGCATGTCACTACGTTTGCATTTGTTGAACGATAACTTTACTCCCGTCAGTACGCTAGACAAAATCATGGACAGGCAATTTTTGGAAAAGTTGGACGTGCGGCAGTACGACAATTGCACCATGTGTATGAGGCTTTTGTATCACTACCAACAATTTGACAACAATTCACACCTTCAGCTATGTGACTTAAACAGGGAACACCTGTCATATAACAGGGTGGTTTAACAAACTTTCCCACCACCCATTATGATCTTGGACAATAAACATCTGCCCAACATGGATTGGATTAAGGTGATCTGTGTGGCTCAAAATGCTGGGGTATCTTCCAAACACAGATTAGAATGAAGAGGCTGCTTAAATAGATTGCAAAACAGCTTCAAAAATACAGAATATGTCCAGTTGACTAACTAAAAATCGCAAAGAATAATTTACGGTCTTTCTTCTTTTACCGTTTTCTATTTACCCACAGATGCCTATTTTGTGAAATAAGCAGTTGAGTATTAAGGAGGGGTGTGACACAATAACACCTCTCCATCTTCCATTCAGGATGGTGTAACAAGGATACATCATGATCACTGTTCTGGACCTAACATTAGTAGTGCAGATGTCATTATATAGCCAAACATCACAGATCATAAATGTTGTCAAAGGTCCTTAAGTGGTTATCATGAAAAATACAGGTTTTGATAGTATGGATAGACACTGTAATATTATTGTCATTTTACATTGCAAAATTGCCATAATAACTAGGTTCAATTGCAATTACAAAAAAATGTTAGAATCTTGGAAATACTGGTAGCAATTAGTTAATCAAATCACCAATCAAGCAAGTCAGCCTGTTTTTCTTTTTGTTTTTTTGTTTTTTAAGAAATCACTGTAGATTTGTCCAGCCTGCAGAGAATCATACAATTCAACATTGCCTAGATTTCTGAACTGCATGTTTGTCCGCCAATCATATAGATCTGCTTGGAAATATTCAAGCAAATGAAACAGGTTTTCCCGAATTGCTCACCAGTGAGTGATTTTACAGTAGTAAATTTCATAATGCATCATTAAATTTGGTACAAATTTCACTCAAATAATACATTTGGAATATGTTTGCATACTGTGAATAGAACAGCTCACACTAGGTATATTACCTTATTTGTACATTAAACATATAGAAATACAATATTTATTTTATAGGCAGTAATATATACATTTTAGAACCACAATTTCTCAGAATACAAATACAACTACATTCCTTAATGTGTTCAAAATGTTAAAATCTAGAATTCACAGTTGTGTTCCTTTATATGTTAGTAGGGTTTGTGCTTTGCCGCAGTGGAAAGCCTTTTAGTTTAGGAGGAAGGTCTGGAGCAGTGAATTGGCATTGTAGATAGAAATAACATCCACCTGGGCTATAGCACTGCTGAATTAGGACCAATATTGACTTGCATGTGTCCTTCTCATTGCACCATTGCCATGATGTGTTTATAAATGTGTTTATGTTTGCACCCCAAAGGGTTATTTTACATGTTTGCAAGTATATAGACAAATGTGATGGGCTCTGATTTAAATAATGATTCAGGGTTTATGGCAGTTTATCTATACCCTGGTCAAAAAGTGAAGGTCCTGCACTTCCCAAAGAGATCGGTAGTCTCTATGGCTAATTATGCATCTCTTTACATAGCAGCATTCAGAATGAAGCTATAGCTGTGCGAAATTCATACAACACTGTGGAACATCTATGAATTGAACAAGATGCAAATATTTTTTTTCCATTTACAGGCTCTACTAAATACCTTTGTAGCCATTTCTGACATACAGTACAATTTCAAACATAGCGGAAACTCAGCAATACATACTTTGGTGATGTTGGACATTCAAATATGGCATTTTTTAATCTAAAATAAATATTTTTTTGTAATGCTAAATACAAGTTACCAGCCTATATGAGAGGCAAAGCTATTTAAAAATGCAATTGTTGCTGTGCCTTTAGCTTCATGCACAAAAGTGCCAGGGAACAAAAGTATCAACAACTGCAATACTTGCAGGGCTGCATTTGCAATTTGGAGTCTAGTTGCTTTAAACAGGCAGCATCAGCTAAGTTCACTAAATACTTTATATGCATTCTCAATTGATCTCTCCTGGTCATTCTTTGCAACAGTCTTATGACATCACTCTTATTCCTATATTTTAAAAAAAATACTGATATTTAATTGGCATTCATTTTAAACTCTTCTACAATCTAATGAGCCAAACTACAAAAATATGTTACATGGTGGCTGCTTTATGTTAAAGATTATTGTGCTGTACACCTGCGTGTGCTCCTTTAGTTTGACAGCCAGGTCACAAGTTTAATATGTAAAAATAATAAAATGTAATTTAAAGCAATAGGTAAAACTGAGTTTTCAAAATTCGAAAACAAAGGTATGCATGGCCGTGTATAATCATGGTAAATAATATAACTTTCAGAATGATTGAATAAGGCAATAGAAAGCTCAACAGTAACATGCAAAGTGTATGCACTCAAAGCAACCGATCAAATGTCACTGTAGCAGTTCATGGTAGGTTGTTAGGAGTTGTACTTTGATTTTAAACTTTGTCCTTCTAAATAACACTAATTATGTTGGTTAACAGTGATTGCATTTTGTAAGTGGGAACATCTCTATATACATGGTCTATTAAGGCTGAGTTCACATATGTGTTGGCACAGTTCCCATCATGGGGTCCGGGGCATTTTTGTTTACAGGTTCAGGTGCGAAACAAGTCCGAATTTTTCCCTGAATTTGCACCTGAACCGGGACCAAACATGCACAGGACCCTTTTGGAATGTGGATCACTGCCGCCCCGGACCTATGTGAACCGGTTCCATTAAGAGCCGGTCACACTCGCATGTCATGCGAACCAAGCCTAAGGAAATCATATATACAGCTTTGTCTGGCATTGAACAGCTAAAAGCCAGGACAATATGATATATTAATAAACACTAGGAGGCCTAAGAACGTTATCTGACCTGTAAATGTAATATTATGTCACACTGTCATTTTTGTTCAGTGTTACATTATTTTGTTAAACCATAGAATGACAGTCATGTTAAAGGGAGTAAAAATTGCCATCCTTTAACCACTCTTCCACACTGTAACGCATCTATGCCAAATATTACAAAGATCAGAATAAGCAGGTTACATATTTCAATCACCCAGTTTTTGTAACATATGATACGACAATCATATTTTATAGGAAATATTTTATTTGGCCCAGCTTCTATGCACAGTTAAAAGGAAATCTACAATAATCTAGTGTTTCTTGTCCACAACATCACAGAATGTACTCCATTGTAATTACAAGACTGAGGCAAAAACACGTTTCCCTTGTGGTCCCAGTACTTTTTTCATTGTAAACATTTATTTCTGGAAACACACAGTAAGAGAAAAATAATAAAAAATAACACAATAACAGTTGGGCATGTTAAGACTACTGTGAACTGTATCCATGTGGAAGGAAGGTTGCCACAACAAGTACATGTTATTCCTGCATTTATTATAAAGGACTCTAAGACTCTGGTAAAAAGAAATACAACAGCTGAAAAAGGGACACATATTAACAAAAAAAAGGAGTAAAGAAAAAATAGAAATGATCATGGAATGTAATGGGGTTTAAACCACTGCGCTTGTACCGATGATCTGGAGAAAGCAGCATTTAAAAGCAGTGGTACAATTGAATTGTGGTTAATGTCAGACATCTTAGTGGGGTAGTGGGACAAGGATATCAACATAGTTGATGGGGAAAAAGCCCGACTGGCCATGAAGCATCCCCTCATACCAATTTTCATCAATTTGATTGGTGAGGGTAATGATGTCACCTTCTTTGAAGCCCAGTTCTCCTTCGTTTTCTGGGTCAAAGTCATAGAGGGCCCGACAACATGGCTGATCCAAGGCAGCACCTGCACCAGATAAAACAATCAGAAGATATTAGTACCATAATAGACTACTGAAAATAATGTGAGGAGGTTACATGCTAAATATATTTAATAAACAAGGTTTACAAAGTTTACCCAGAATGCAAACTGGGCTTTTCTTAATGCAAACTCCGCAATTCAAGTAAACTATGCAAGCCTATTTATAATTGCTGCATTCTTTTGAGATATTTTACATTCAATACATTATAGCGAATCTACAAAAGTACCCTTGATGACATCACGTATGACGAAACACGCCCCTGCGCATGCGCCAACCAATCGTGGAAAGACCAAAGTTTGCCTTGATTCACATGCCTGTATATACTACGGACGTGCATTTTGTTTATTAAAAACTTGCTATATTAAACCAATTCACACTACGAAGAGCGATCTTTTCTCCTTATGGTAATATCAATGCCTGGAGCCCTAAATGCCTAGTATATGGTGCGATATACAATGGGGTTACATACTGTCCTGCCATGATCGCAGTGAATGAACAAAAAGTCTTGTGGATCCAGCTTATACTTGCAAAAGCCTTTCATGGCTTCTCTGTAATGGGGTTATTATCCGGTAAACCCCCACCTTGTTCTCACTGTGGTGACTCACTGGGATTTATGGAGATTTGGAAATTTGTCTCTTATTGGATTCACCTTTGCATCGTGTGAATATATTACCAGTCACTTCTGATCTTTTTTTCCTTGTATGGGACTTTACACTCACTCTTGTGTTTTTCTATGCTATTAAGGACTTTTAGCACAGTCTTTATTTGCACAACATTTGCAATGTTTGTCAAGCCCTGCACTTTTTTGTTGATTTGATTGATATGCCCTGTATTATGGTATTGTGACAGCTGCCGTTTTCAATTTGTATTTTTTAGACATCCATCATGTTTTTTTCCTGTTTTTTGATTATAGGGAATCTGTCAGCCATGATAAACTTTTAAAATGATGGGCCCTGCTTTACAGCAGATATTACAAGATGTTGGCTATTGCTTTTTTAAAAGCAGAAAACTTGTGTGCCTTTCTAAAATTAGGTACACTTTAATACTGGAGCCTAACTTCAAGGCTACACCATGCCTCCCATCCAGTAAGTGTTTGTTCATGAAAGTGCCTTTAATGGTCATGGACAGAGAATGCTTAGCACTACTGTCAAGAAAATCAAGCTCAATACTACAAATGAAGAGACACCTAGAGGATGGCTAACAAAGATAATAGTAGCAATCTTGTGGTATCTTAAACACCATAACACTGCAAAATCTGTAAGTGTTAAAGTAATATTTTAATTCTTACAAGAAGTATAAAGTTAAAGGATTTTTTTTCCAGTTTGGATAGAACAAGGTTAAGTAACCTTTATCACATTAAGAGGGCAATTTATAAAAAAAAAATGGTTGTACAAACATCACAGCTTTTGTACAGCCATCTAAATAATCCTGTAATGTGTTGAATTTGTTTATTTATTTATTTATTTTTTTATAAATTACCACTCTATAATGCAATATTTTCTTTATTGAGGTATTTCAGGAATAGACCACACTATGGCCTCAAGATGGAGCTGATGACCAAGGGAAGTAAATATATTAGACACATTCTTAAGACTTAACTAAGCTTCCTGCACTGTCGGGAGCGGCAACAGTCTGCAGTGCCCTGTTAAATCCATTATTATGGCTCAACTATGACTAAAAAAAGGCCTTGCAGCAAAGCTCAGTAATTGGGTAAGGGGGACATTAAGAGTTGCAACCACACAATAGAGGCTAATAGCACCCCTGCAGGAAGAGAAGAAATTCACAGCTGAGATGAGGCAAATGGAGGCTCCACAAAGCTTGACTTAAAGAGGAAGTAAACCCTGATGGAGTTTAATTACTCTATATTCCCCTACAAAGTAGAAACATAATGGGCTACTATGCATCACACAGTAGCCCATTATGTGTCACTTAATTGCAAATGAAGCCTGCGACGTCCAGCGCTGTCCCCTGTGCTGGCAGCGTCCATCTTCTGCCTCTCTTCCTTCCGGGGCCACGACTCCGGCTCTGTGACTAGCCAAAGTCACGTGACGTCACTTCCGCGCATGCACGCGGGACCCGCCAGTCACAGCACAATCTTGGCACGGAGGCCGTTTTTTCACTGTGCATGTGCCGAAATGACGTCGGCAACAGCAGTACACTGTATATCTCCTAAACCATGCAGGTTTGGGAGATATGCAGTGCACCTACAGGTAAGCCTTATTCTAGGCTTACCTGTAGGTTAAAGTGGTTGTCACAGGTTGACAACCACTTTAATGGATAAGTGATGATATATCAATGACAAACAAAAATCTTATCAAATCATGTTAAGAGTTTGCCAAAAGGCATGTGAAAAATGCTATTGCAAGGCAAAAAGCCAAACACTGCTCACCACCATAACAACCCCATCTAAATAGTTGCTATTAGTAACAAATACAGTTCTACTCTCATTTTCTTTACTCCAGTTGTAATGATGTAGACCCCCAACGTGTGTTCCTACCAGATGGTTTTGGAGTAGTAGCAAGAGAGATTCCTCCATTATGTTGAGTGTTGTCAGTGGGCAAAGCAAGTTCCAAACTCATTCGAGGCTTAGGCTGATATTCTCTCCTTGGTCGGTTTGAAGCATCTCGGATTCTGCAAGATGTAAAATTTGTAGGATATTAAAAAGGTATTTTAATTACTAATTTTTGTTGAATGAAAAACAATCGTTACTGTGCAAGGGAAGAAAGTGAAATTAGCCATTTATAATACAGGTAAAATAAAAGGTAAAATAGCAATATAAATTGATTACAAATACAAAATATATTAGAAAATAAAGGCAAAACTGGTTGTAGTCTTAGATAGAGTGGAGAGGGATTGGAACACCTGTCAGGTTGTTACGGTCTATCCCCCAATAGGGAGGTTCACCCTCAATATATATATATCCTGTTTACTGATATCACCAAGAGTGGAATTGTTAAGAGAATCCCAAATTTTTTGTTGTCACCAGAAAAGAAGAGAAATCAACCAACGAGGACACAAGTTCTGATGACCCTGGTGACTCATCTTAGAGGGATGAAGTGAAGGGAACATTTCCCCAATGAAATGCAGATAACAGAAAAAAAAACTGTCAGGGGTTATAACTCTCCCTTACTCTATCTAAAATGGAAAAAAAAAAGTTTTGTCTTAAGTTCTACTTTGTTGTATTTAATGTTTTATCACTGTATACACTCATCGGCCACTTTATTAGGAACATCTTGCTAGTACCGGGGTTGGGCTCCCTTTTGCCTTCAGAATTGCCTTAATTCTTTGTGTCATAGATTTAACAAGGTGTTGGGCTGGTCTAAGTAATACAAACTGCTAATCTACTGAGATTTTCATGCACAACCAGTTCTAGGGTTAACAGAGAATGGTCCGAAAAAGAGAAAATATCCAGTGAGCGGCAGTTGTGTGGATGAAGATGCCTTGTTGATGTCAGAATTGAAAGGAGAATGGGTAGACTGGTTTGAGATGATAAAAGGCAACAGTAACTCAAATAACCACTTGTTACAATCAAGATATGCAGAATACCATCTCTGAACGCACAACGCATTAAACCTTGAAGCAGATGGGCTACAGCAGCAGACGACCACACTGGGTGCCACCCCTGTCAGCTAAGAACAGGAAACTGAGGCTACAATTCACACAGGCTCACCAAAATTGGACAATAGAAAATTGGAAAAACATTGCCTGGTCTGAGGAGTCTCGATTTCAGCTGCAACATTTAGATGGTAGGGTCAGAATTTAGGTGTAAACAACATGAAAGCATGGATCTATCCTGCCTTGTATCAACAGTTCAAGCTGGTGGTCATGGTGTGGGGGATATTTTCTTTGTACACTTTGGGCCCCTTAGTACCAATTGAGCATCGTTTAAATGCCATGGCCTACCTGAGTATTGTTGCTGACCATGTCCATCCCTTTATGACTACAGTGTACACATCTTCTGATGGCTCCTTCCAGCAAAGTAATGCACCATGTCTCAAAGCTCAAATCATCTCACCACTGGTTTCTTGAACATGACAATGAGATCTCTGTACTCCAATGGCCTCCACAGCCACCAGATCTCAATCCAATAGAGCACCTTTGGGATGTGGTAGAAGGGGAGATTCGCATCAAGTATGTTCAGCCGACAAATCTGCAGCAACTGCGTGATGCAATCATGTCATATGGACCAAACTCTCTGCGGAATGTTTCCAACACCTTGTTGAATCTATACCATGAAGAATTAAGGCAATTCTGAAGGCAAAATGGAGTCCAACTCTGTACTAGCAAGGTGTACCTAATAAAATGGCGTGTGAGTGTACGTTCCAATTCCACAGGATTCCCCAAGATGCTACGCATTAACATTCTACTAAATTATAATGAACACATCTAGACTATCTGAGCCACTGTACCATTTCATTAAGCTGCTTTTTAGAAGACTAAAATATGAGCGAAGCTACAAAAAAAAAAAAAAAACTAAAAAAAAAAAAAATGTTACGTTTTAGGATTATCAGTTATCAATTAAAATTATTATTTTTTTAAATTTAAATTAGACTTGTGTTCCACCAGTGCAGGTAAGCACAAGTAGCTAAAAAAAGATATGTAGGTAAGTGATAATCAGAATGCTGTTGTACTTCTTTTTTTTTTGAAACACAAACGGAGTATCTTTGCTGCTAATGCCGTTCTAGCAGAACAGCTGTCTTCTACCCCTACGCACACACTCCCACACACATATGCACTGTAGACTCTCGGAGAAAGATGGCCCATAGTCAAAATAGTATGATGATGCTAAAACGAGGAATAAATGAACAGCAGGACACAGAATACATACTAGAGAGATTATAGGTGTTGTATACTTAAGGCATTAATAAAAACTTGCTGAGTTACACTGTGCCTTGCAATGGAAACACTTCACTGGAGGAAAGGCTGCATGAAGCCAATTAGCTGGATTAGGACCACTGTTCATTTCACAAGGACCATCAAAACATTACCTTGGGACCTGTCTTGTCGACGAAAAATAAAGAATGGTTTGGTAACTTCTTCATGAAAGAAGAGGTCTATCTCCTATCAACACCAGCAAAAAACTGTCCCACAGAGAGGGTGGGTTTACATGGGGCACTGGGGGAGTTTCCAGCAAATTTTTGCCAGTGTCCACTCACCCAAAAGTAAAGGCATACAACCTATGGTCTATGAATAGTAGTCCTGTCTACTGTACTGTACTATTTAATGTATTGCAGTTTAGCAGTCCTTATATGTGTGTTGGTTGCATTAGTTTGCTTTTCCGAGCTTTGTTTCCTTTATTGCCATCCGGCGGTCCTACCAGTGACATATTTCTGGCCCTAGGGTTCACAATGCTTACTCATCCTACTGCATTCATGGAGTAGCAGCTTTGTTACCCTAGGAGAGGAAGTGTGTTAGGATTACAGAACACCTCCCCCTTTACTAATCTCCTTAACATCCTTTGCTCACAAAGCTATCCTTGGGCAGGAACATAAGACTCCTTCAGATAACAGTGCAGAATTTACAGCATACAAGACAGTACTGTACTGCATCTTTGGCAGAATCAACAAGTGTTTAATGTTAAGAATTTACAAACACCATCTTTTAATTGTTTTTGTGGATAACTGTTCTCCTAAAACTACTAATGTAATAGGAGCCACTTACGGCTGGTGAAGACGTCTGGTAAAGAGCCTTTCTGAGCATTGTCTGCATCAATCTGGACCCAGCACAACCACAACACCCCTCCATTCATAGCTTTTAGGATTTATTGGATCATACCAGCAATGCACTTGTACTTGGCTGTGAAGATGTATATTCTGAAAAACATCTCAATAGGACCCGATCCTACTAGATCCTATGTACCATGGTCAGCAAAATTGCCAAGTGCAGTCCAAACCAGGTGGGCCACCTAGGGAGCATCTATATTTATTTATTTATTTTAGGTACTTATATAGCACCATCAATTTACACAGCACTTTACATATACAATGTGCATTCACATTAGTCCCTACCCTCAAGGAGCTTACAATCTAAGGTCCCCAACTCCCATGCATGCATACATACACATACCAGGGCCAATTTTAGACAGGATCTAATTATCCTGCCAGCATGTTTTTGGAGTGTAGGAGGAAAGTGTCATGGTTGGGATTCAAACCAGCGACCCTTTTGCTGCTAGGCGAAAGTGCTATCCACTACACCAGTGTTTCTCAACCCTATCCTCAAGTACCCCCAACAGGCCATGTTTTTTAGGTTTTCCTTTATCTTGCACAGGTGCTTTAAATCTGAGTCAGTGGCTTGGTATTTTGGACAGCTATTTTATCTAAGAGAAATTCCCAAAACATGGCCTGTTGGGGGTACTTGAGGACAGGGTTGAGAACCATTGCACTACACCACTGTGCCGCCCATATCCAATATATCCCTAATGTTACCTTCTACATCCACTCGGGAATGACAGATCTATCTGTTGCTTTTCTAAATGGACAAAGATGGTCCATTCAGAGATTAGAACTCAAGTGTACTAAAACATTTAAAAACAAATACCAGGAAATGGGAATCTGAACTTATGGACTTAGTTGTTGAGGTCAAATGCCAACTATGTTGCAAATCCTACTTCTAACACCCACGCACAATTGGCACAAGATTTGCTTGAAGTGGAAGTATAGGCCAAATATAAGTCTTGTTAAAAACGTTACCTCCCTCTCCTTCTACCTCTGCTGTATACTGTTTATAAAAGAGCAGAATGAATAACTTTTCTTTAATCCAATTTGCTGTGGTCACGAGATCCAAAAGCAACAGCTCCCCTCTGTCAATGTGTTTTTGCTGCAGGGGAGGGAGCACCAACAATGGAGGAGCAATTAAAGCTGGTGGGTGACGTCACGGCTCCAGGAATTGAGCCACATTTTTTTTTACTTACTGACCAACAAAGCAGAATCTTGATAATAGGTTTACTTACCATATCTCAATGTCAATAAGTATTGTTGGACATAATATGAAGAATAGGTACCATACTATGATGGATGTCTTGATTAGTAGCGCTGTAATTGCTGTCTACACGTGCTGCTGTTGGTCCACTCTTACTGCTTACAGCAACTGTTTTATCACTTTTGTTTGCCCTTCTGATCCTTAAAGTAATCAATGATTCTAATAGAAGATGTGCGAATCGTAAAATTGTCTGACTGTTTGTTGAAAGAGACAGAATTTTTCAATAAAAGTGTATCCGATTTAAAAAATATATTAAATAGATCATTGTATGGTTTAGTACTAGCCTAGGTAGACCGCTTCACTAAACTGTGCCTGGAAATTATTTTCAGGTGTTTACAACTATGGTAATTGTAGGCCAGGTTAGACCATAAAGGAGAATTGGGCCAAAGGTCTTATGGCTCTATTTCTCCTGTAGGACACAGGAGTGCGCTTCATATGCTGCTGAAAGCTTGAGCAAGACCCTCCCGTCCCCTCGACAACCTTAGGAGCAGAGAGACGGTAACTAACAGTCATTCACAGCTCTCTGCCCACTGAAGACTAGGAACTAAGTGATCAGTGGCCTTTGATCGCTCAGTTCTCGGTGGGATGCTGCATCCACCTAGGTTTTTTTTTTTTTTTTCAAAACCCACACTTCTCTATTAATGTGTATCTATAGCTAAAACTTTACCTTGTTTTAGATAGCATGGGGAATGGATAAATCTTCAGTTAGGTTTTTATATCTGTCAGCGTCCCATTTGGTATAATCTGCTATCACATATTCTGTTACTTCCTGCCCCAAAGACACTTGAAATGAGAGGAAATCTCTCCAAAGTGGGAAATCCCCTCTTTGGGCCCATTCACACCAAACCTTGGTGTGCGAAACCAGTGTTCTGTATGCTTTTCCTGGACCATGTTCAAAATGCACTGCAGTTGCGATCTGCAATGGGTGTCAATATTAAATGGCACCCCACATGCACTGAAGGCTGGCAACTGAGCGATCAGCAGTCTTTAACCACTTCCCGCCTGCGTTATAGCCGATAGATGGCTACATTGTGGGCCTTAATTGCTGGGAAGACATCCATAGAAGGCATCCCTGTGGGTCACGTGCGGCGTGCTCTGTGACCACCGAATCTACGGCCCCTTACCATGTGATCAGCTGTCAGCCAATGACAGCTGATCACGTGATGTAAACAGAAGATAGTTAATCTGTATTTTTTTTCCCTCACACTGCCAATCACCAGCTTCTGTCAGAGGGACATCGGCCCCTCACACAGAGAGCCGCAGATGCCTCACCTGTGCCCACCAGTGCCACCTTTCAGCACCCGCCAGTGCTACCTACCAGTGCCCACAGTGCCACCTACCTTTGCCCACCAGCGCCACCTGTCAATCAATGTTCATCAGGGCCTCATCATCAGTGCCACCTATCAGTGCTGCCTATAAGTGTCACCTATCCATGCCCATCAGTGCCACCCATCAGTGCCACCTATCAGTGCCCTTTAGTGCTGCCCATCAGTGTCAACCATCAGTGCCAACCATCAGTGCCACCTCTTAGTGCCACCTATCAGTGCCCATCAGTGCGACCGATCAGTGCTGCCTATCAGTGTCACCTACCCGTGCCCATCAGTGCCACCTATCAGTGCCCTTTAATGCTGCCCATCAGTGCCAACCATCAGTGTCACCTCTTAGTGCCACCTTATCAGTGCCCATCAGTGCAGCCTATCAGTGCCCATCAGTGCAGCCTATCAGTGCCCATCAGCGCACATCAATGAAGGAGAAAATTACCCGTTTTCAAAATTTTATAACAAACTATGAAACTGTTTTTTCCCCCAAAATTTGTGATCTTTTTTCCTTTTTTTTAGCAAAAAAAAAAATGAAAAACCCAGTAGTAATTAAATACTACCAAAAGAAAGCTCTATTTGTGTAAAAAAAAATGATACAAATTTAATTTGGGTACAGTGTAGCATGACCGTGCAATTGTCATTCAAAGAGTGACAGCGCTGAAAGCTGAAAATTGGTCTGGGCAGGAGAGGGGTTTAAGTGCCCAGTAGGCAAGTGGTTAATCACTCAGTTCTCATGTAGAGGCGTTCATTTGTGAGCTGCATTTGCAGTGTCATTAACTTCAGTGCATTTGCCTGTACCGGATTGCATGGTAGGGAAGTACCATGCAATCTGGTTGCAGACAGTTTGCAAAAGTATGCACTGCTGTTGGTGCAGTGCGATTTCAGCCTATTCAAATTTAATGGGCTGAAATCGCACCACACAGAACTACATGTGAATCGCACAGGAATCCCGGTGTGAACCAGCCCTTGGACAGTTGTTACCCAACAGTATTTCCCCACTGGAAAATTTCCACTCTATTCCTGTTATAGTGGCAACTGTAAAAAGTTGGCTTTCCCAAAACGTTCTGTCCCAGTGACAGTGGTTACTAGGACAAACAGGGAATGACTCTCTTCAGCAGCATTCATTTACCCTTTTTATCTTCTAAACACTCCAGGTGTCCACACTCTGCACAGTATGCAATTACCAACTACAGTTAGAGCAGTAATGAGACCCCTTCACAGTGCACTGCGCCCAGCTCTCTACAGTTCAGAATATTGCATTGTGAGATGCAAGGTATACGTCAGAACTTCAACAAGAAGGCGGTAGGAAAAATTCCAGAAAGCAGCACTCCAAAAATGTTTCTTTATTGTAGATAAAAATCCATACAGTACACAGATAGAGCAAGAAATTGAACGCGTTTCATGCCCTTCTCACGAGCGCTTACTCATAGCTGCAGCTATGAGTAAGCGCTCGTGAGAAGGGCGTGAAACGCGTTAGCTTTCTTGCTCTGTGTACTGTATGGATTTTTATCTACACTAAAGAAGCATTTTTGGAGTGCGGCTTTCTGGAATTTTTCCTACCTATTCACGGTTTGCACGCCGAGCCAGCACCCACAGGATCACAGGTGTTTTGTTCAGGACCTCTTCCTCTGCAGCGGGCATCCTATATTTCAACAAGAAGCCATGATCATTACCGGTATGTGGATTGCATTGGGATTAAGACCATTTTCTTCAGAAGAGGTTACTAATTCAGTTCTTCTATTACCATATTTACCTCTGTTCCAGCTTTGAAGTGACTTGCTGTAAAATTTGTACTGCTTGCTTATGATACTCCAGTTGTGATTGTACAAGAGCAGAAAGCTGGCTCACTTGTTCAATCTAAGAAAATAAAAGTAAAAAAAAAAAAAAAATGTATTGACTTATTCAGCTAAAACAGCAATATTTTAAAGGATCTTATCATGTAAGATATATTTAGCTTTTATTGGAATGTCCGGTTTTATTTTTTTTATACAGTATATAGACTCATTCATATCATCATGTTTTATGTGCGCGCTACACAGCAGTATCACAGTGCCCTAAAAGTGCATGAAAAATATTTACGATATGTAATTTATGAAGATTTTCACTTCAGTGTGTTGTGTTAGAGAAAAGTGAGTTGTGTTTTGAAAAATTCTGCTTGCTGCATCCTTTGTATGGTTTTGCAAAGACACGTGTTACAATATAGTCAATGGTAACGCATAGGAAATGCACTGAAAATACATTAAAATGTAAAGAGCACTTTAAATTGTGGGATTTCAGGTCCATATTTCCCATTTCCCTACAAAAAGGAAATGGTTTACCCTAATTTGGTGTGCAGAGAGGAGATGAGCCCAGCAAAGAGGAGCAAGGATAGAGGTAGTAAGAGAGGTGCAGAGAGCAGTGGGTGGACGATCCATGGTGGAGATGGATTACTAAGCTTTGTGAAGAAACATCCAGTGGTCTAGGACTCTTCTATAGACACTTATAAAGGCTGGACGAGAATAGTAGAATTTATCTCAAAATCACTCACAGAAAATAAAGAGAGACTGCAGAAAAGCAAACACCTCAAACCACTAGGCACAATCCACAATATGGAGACAAGTAATGATGAAAATGAAAGAAAGCACACATAAAATGCAAGCAAAATGCACACAAAACTTGTGTTCTATTAGATTTTAACATAATGCACTAAAAATCCATTATTCGCATTGAGGAAAATGGATGTGTATTTTTCATTGCAATGGTGTGAATGGGCCATGCTTTTTTTAAATATTTTACTCAAAAGCAACCTCACCTGAATTATAATATATGTACACTACTAAAAAAAACATGCACAGATAAAAAAATGTATCGTAACGGAGTCAATACAGTCAAGCATTGGGAAGCTCACTAATGCCATGATCTGCTGGAATACAAACTTTTATCTTGCATTATATCCTTTTTTCTGGTAACAGATTTAGAGTTATGATTTTGATTGCCCTGTATTTTTTTTTTATCTACAATCAAACATAATCTCAACACAGTGAGATGTATTGAACTACAGAAAATGACTGTGGTTTTATAGACAACAGAACAGTATTGCATTAGCAAAAGGTCTGCGTTCCTTATAGTAGCAATCTCAAATGTTTAGTAGATTAATTATTATGAACAAGTCAAGGAAACAGGCAGACCAGTGCATCATTGTGTGTTTCAAATACTTGTTCTGTTACTGCAGTAAGGAGTGTAGGTTTTTTATTTATGTGACAGTGGATTTTGAAGAAGCCTTTCAGTCCAGCATCTTCTGGTTGGCATGTAGTTTAGCTGGGTCTTAAGGAACTTGCAAGTTGTGATCTGCAAGCATTTTCAAGGTAAGTGACTCAAAAATTACTGAAGCCACATGATCAGCATGAAGCCAGGCAACCTACATGTTTTATCTGTACAATTTTACCTTAATACATTAAGATGGAACCCACTGAACAAGCAGGAATGTGTATTCTTCACCATAGTACTTGTTTACCTGTCCCTCTAAAAGTGACCCTGTAAGAGTATAGATAGTTCCCTTTCCTAGTGCCCATGCTACCAAACACTAAGAAATAGTCCCCTGGAGTCCACTGGAAAATCAACACTTTCAGGAGTGTTGATATCTTCGGGTCCTCACGGATCATCACATCACTGCAGAATACAGTAGTGACATGAGGTTAGCAGGAGGAACAAGTGTAGCGCTGACAAGGACCCAGAAAATTGACACTCTCAGAAGGGTGAATATTCCAGTGAACTTTGGGGAATCATACCTTTAGAACAGAGGGGTGTACCGTGGCAGAAGGAAAGGTAAGGATTTACAGGATATGAGTTTTGCTAAATGTAAAAATGAATGACAGGTTCGCTTTAAAGGAACTCTGGTCAATTTAGGGCAACATGACAGAGCCCCCAATGGCTTACCCCCCAGCAAGTCCTAACCGCTGATTCATGTTCCCTCGCCACCTCCCCACTGCTAGAATCCAGACAGAATAAGCTCCATTGTCAGTTGGCATTGGAGCTAAACTGGGGTGATGTCACTGACCCCTTCCCTCACATGCAACAGGTGTGGGGGCCTGTTGGTCACTCATCCCCAAGCCCTGTCACATAGAGGGGACCACATGCTCATACCAAAAGCAACAGATCAAGGAAACCAAAAGAGAGGTCTCTGAAGGAGTGGGGAGGTGGCAAGGAGCACGAATAAGATACCAGGGCAGGGCAGTGGGCCATCAGAAGAGATAGGTAACACTGCATATACATTATCTGGGCTGATTAACACATATACTGTAAATGCTCTAAGATATAACATATATTGCAATTTACGGTTTTCTTATGTCCTCTGATCCATGCAAATGTTTGTACTCTTGTTTACTGTGAAAAAATAAAAACGATTGGAAAAGAAAAAGTAAGCTTCAATGCATTTTCAGCGGATACATATTTGAAGCTAATACTAAAAATGTTACAGAAAGTCATGTTTAATCATTTTTTGTGCCTGCTCATTCTATGATTGTAGATAGGAGAATTCATGTAGTTTTCAATTAGTATGAAAACACTAAAAAAGGCTTGAATAAAGAGAGAATCTGTAAAACATGAGCACTGTGCATAAGTACCAATTAGTGCCAAACATGTTATATCTTTGCTTTCTACTCAATTGTGTTTCACCGGCTGATCATGCAGTGTACCAGTACTAAATGAATTTAACTGCCACATAAAGCTTATAAGAGGAAAACTCTAGTTTATACAAAAAAGGTACATTATTCCTTACATCCATCTCCAAAAGGTTAAACATGCTGGATTCTGCAATTTCTTTGGACTCATCAAATTTCTCTAAAGCCTGACGAATCTCATCATCTGTAATCTTGCCTTGTCGTTTCTTCTTGTAATCAAAGTCCAGACGCCTCCCCTCCAGCTTCTTTAAGTGGTGCTGAAAAAAAGACAATACTGTAACTACGTTTTGTAAAACACATAGTATACACCTAAGAATTCACAGCACACATTTAGCCCCAGAGTTCATTATGCAAATTAATTGCATACAGCAGTTCATGATAACATCTAAGAACGTAATGCAATAAAATGGAAATAAACCTCTCCCTAAAGAGTAATTTAGCTATATAATGTAGAAAGACCAATTCCAAAGCAATCTAGTTCCTCATTCTACAGTTTATCACCGTATTATTTATTATCTGTATCAACCAGCGGGGCATGTGTATTATCTTATGGCGCATGTAATTTACAGTGTTACTCCTGGGCTTAGCCGTAGCCATCTTAATTTGACTAACAGTTGCAATGAGCAAAGGGCCATTACCTGGTTATTCACCTGCTTGGGATACAGTTACAGTGCCTTGAAAAAGTATTCATACCCCTTAAAATTTTGTCATGTTACAACCAAAAAAGTAAATGTATTTTATTGGGATTTATGGGATAGACCAACAGAAAGCGGCACATAATTGTGAAGTGGATGGAAAACTATAAATGTTTTTCAAAATGTTTTACAAATAAAAGTGAAAAGTGGCGTGCATTTGTATTCAGTCAATACTTTGTAGAACCACCTTTCACTGCAATTAGAGCTGCAAGTCTTTCTGGGGATGTCTCTACCAGCTTTGCACATCTAGAGAGTGACATGTTTGCCCATTCTTCCTTGCAAAATAGCTTAACCACTTCAGCCCCGGAAGGATTTCCAGCTTTAGGACCGGAGCCCTTTTTGCGATTCGGCGCTGCGTCGCTTTAACTGACAATTGCGCGGTCGTGCGACGTTGTACCCAAACTAAATTTGCGTCCTTTTTTTCCCACAAACAGAGCTTTCTTTTGGTGGTATTTGATCGCCTCTGCGTCATTTCTGATCGCCGCTATAAACAAAAGAAGAGCGACAATTTTTCAAAAAAACCCAAATTTCTTACTTTTTCCTAAAATACAAATCCAAAAAAAAAATATAAAAAAACATTTTTTTTCACCGTTTTTGGCCGATTTATATTCTTCCTCATATTTGCGATAAAAAAAATCGCAATCGGCGTTTATTGATTGGTTTGCGCAAAAGTGGTCGCGTTTACGGATGATGAGAATTAATTTTTGGGGTTTTTA
>BLSH010492131.1:208876-238097 GCA_018402905.1 Glandirana rugosa | reverse complement strand
AAGACGGAACATCGTATAGTAATAGTGATGACGACAGAAAAAGAATGTAGAACATACAAATTTGTATTGTACGCACCGTTCGTATTGTACGTACCTAAACATGGTACTTAACACCTAAGGATGTCGGTCCAGGTATTTATAACCCTGTAGCCGTGTTAAGATTATAAAAACCGAGATATGTGGTGGTGTTATCTAAACTATACTATGTTTGTTCTACACGAAATTGAAGTCTGAAAGTCGAAATTAAACTCCCATAAATGTAGGTGTAGTCCACTTGCCACACCCTTAATGTTGTCAAACATATACACGGAGGGTGAAAAATTCCCTGGTTTTGATTACCCTGTTAACCGACGAGTCGACAAGGTACCGGTCCACACACAATATAATGAGGGAATAACACACACCTGGCCATGGAACAGCTGAGCAGCCAATTGTCCCATTAGTTTTGGTCCCTTAAAAAGTGGGAGGCACATATACAAACTGTTGTAATTCCCACACCGTTCACCTGATGTGGATGTAAATACCCTCAAATTAAAGCTGAAAGTCTGAAGTTAAAGCACATCTTGTTTGTATCATATCAAATCTATTGTGGTGGTGTATAGAGCCAAAAATATTAGAATTGTGCCGATGTCCCAATATTTATGGACCTGGCTGTAGGAATCCACAATTCATGGTACAAATCCATGCATGTTATGCTTGCCACGCATGTTATGTTTAAACATACAAGATGTAAGAAAAAGACAGCAGTAGTGATAATGATATGCTACAAGGCAGAATTACAATAGCTGAGGCTGCTAACTACCACATATAAAAGCAGAAAGGCACATCCTTGTGATGCACCTGCGCTGACACTGCCTTGGAGAAGCTCGGCTCTCTTACAAAAGCAAGATACATATAACCCATGAATTGCAGAACCCACACTGTAGCCTGGATAATTATATTTCTGGCTTGTGAAAAAATAAAGAATCACACATCTCAGGAAATCTCAAAGCAAACTGTTAAATCACAATTTCCTACATTTCCCCTCGGCTAGCTGTTTGTGATATCCTTTGTACTCCATAATTAAGCCACGCATTATATCACCAACTCAGTCCTTTGTGGTTTCATTATTATATTTAAAAGTATAAAAGCTGCAATTTTCTTCTGTGTCATTCTTTCAGAGGAATGAAATAAGTGTTTGCCTAGATGGAGAAAATAACTACCGTTGCATTGCTGTCTGACAGCATATACGCAGCAGTTACTTTACTAGTTAACAGATTCCAAAGTTCTAAACGGTACCCATACAAAGACCGATAATTGGCATATTAAGCAGCAGGAAGTAATGGAGAAAGAAAGGCAGGAAGGAAGGATGAGAAAGAGAAATCTCAAAAGTGAGGTACATGTTTCATAATTGCCAACAGTCCTGAATTTGCCAAGACAGTCCTGCCTTTTAATCGGTTGTCCCATCACTGCTGTGTCCCAGGCTATGTTCCAAGAATGACTGTCAACCACGAGTTGATTTCCAATCAGGCATTTGGAAGGCAGCCCTGCATCAGGGATCCATCTACTCTCTCCTTCCTCTCTACCTTCTGGCTAATATTATTTAAAATAGCCTGAACAAATATCCCAAACATTTAGTGCTGCTAATGAATGTGATCCAAACGATGAATGTTCCATACATGAATATCACACACACAAATAATTGGCCATAAAAATGTCCACACAAATGTGCAGATATAAAAAAATGTTGTGCTCAACTTTCAGCGGCTTGAAACCACCATGAATACTACCACAAACCTGCACACAGGCTGCTTACCAGATCTGAATGACCATACTATTGTGAAAATGTGCTCAAAGTGTTAAATCCTCCTGATCTGCACCTCACCACCAGGTTTACACCATGGGAATTGTTGTAAAACATTACAGCATTATGGACACTTATATTGGTGCTTTTATTGTATGTGGGATATACACTTGATATTGTTTGGATCACATTCTTTCACAGTACTAAATGTTTGGGATATTTATTTATATATGATCAGGTCTTTTTCATATATGACGATTTTTTGATTTGGTGAAATTGTAAGTGCTTTACTGTACACAATAAAGCGGAACTAAACCCTCCTATCATTTTTAGCAAAGAAAGCTGCCATCTTGGCCTCCGTTTTATCTTCAACTGCCATGATGCTGTACATGTGACCAGTTATGACATCAGCCATTTGATGGTTAGACATTATGGTTGAGAGAACAACCAATCTGACAGTTACATCCCCAGTTTGTGCCATGAATGTAATGGTTTTCTGAAGCTGCTAAAGCTTTGGTTCCGTTTTAAAGGATAAGTTAACCTTTTAGAAAAAAATAATAAATGCAGCTAAAAAAAAAAAAATGTGCATTTATTATTTTTTTTCTTTTGGAGCAGGACAGGAAGAAATCAATGAACTACCACGGCACTCCACAACTGCAAAGGATGTTGGGGCTTGTAGTTCATTTACAGACACACACAGATTTGAAAAAGTGACAGCTAGCTTGAAAAAGTGACAGCGGTCAGCGGCTGCAGCATTGGGAACATGTTACATGTTCCACCCTAAAAACATGTAACATGTTCCCAAAGGTGAACATACCCTTTAATGTTTTACTAATTTGGTATCACAAATTTTGTGCTGGCTGGTCACAGATATTGTTCCTAAGCATAGCGACTAACTTTTTATTTATTATTTATTTAAAAAGGAGGGGACTTGAAATTGAGCTTATCCAACTATTGATTAGGGCTGCTAGGAAGATGTAATGCTTAGCTGCACTGCATGCCAGGGAGGAGGAGGGGGGCTCAGATCTCTCTCTGTACCCCAGAAGTGGTCTGTAAGAGAGGAGACTCTTGTCAGAAACAAGGTTGTCTTCTATCAGTAAGAGTACCTGTTGCTACTGATATTGCTGAACTACACCCCCTGGCAAGTCTTCCATATATTCATAGGTAGAGGAGCACAACTCCCAGCATATCTTATATCTATACTAGTGGGGGTTAATATACATCACAACACATCTCCCAGTAATGGTATTACAGGGAGCTACAGCATGTCTCCTTTCTGTATACTGGTGACTGCACCTCCTATCATTTCCAGAAGCTATACTACTGCAGGAGGCCATAACTCCCAACACATCTCCCATCACTGGCATTACAAGGAATTGCAACTATCAGCATGCCCCTTAGCCGTATGACTGAGGACTATAGCTCTCAGAAAGTTCTCCCTTTCCTCCCTGTAGGCCAAAGGCCAGGCTCTTTTCTCCTACCTCCTCTACCTGCAGGATAAAGTTGTGGCTGATTCGACGGTGGGTACCATCCTCTCTTCTGTATTGTTTTGGTTCAGACTTTGTAGCTGGGAGGACATCTCCAGGGTTTTCTTATTTGGAGGGTTTTGAAGGGTTGGAAACATCTGACTTGCTTCCCTGATTCTCAGCACCTGTTTTCTATGCACAACTTAACCAACATACTCTCCATTTTTCCCCTCTATCTGTTTCTGCATTAGGGCTCTCTTGTTTTGAGTTGCCTTTTCTTGGACATTCTTTGGCACTCATCTTTAGGATTAGTGAACTTGTCACCAAGGACAAATGCTCAGTTGGTGGTAACTTGGCAGAGAATGTTCTGATCACAGAATTCTTTTTTTTTGATCTCATGTCGATTCTTCCAACCTCATCAAATTAAATTTTTTTGGGGTCTTCCGCCTTTTCTTATTCCAGCTGTCTTACCTCCTACTGTGGATTCAATCTCCTCCATTGTACAGGTTAATGCAAAATGTTGTGCCACTTTTACGAATATATTGTTTGGTCCAACATTGTCCCTTTTCTGGTTTGGGCCCATCACACACTTTGTTCTTGTTTCTGGTTCTTGTTTGGAGCGCTTTCACCGCAAGGTGAATGGTTAGGTTTCCAAATTTGTCTAGTGAATTGGTGGCATTGTTGTCCGCCACAGGGGTCTTGAGGGAGATAACCGTATTTATTGAGGCCTTATGGGGTTCACGTAAATGATTGGCCTGAATATGTTTAATCTCGGCCTGCAATATGGTGTCGAGCAGAGGGTGGCAGCAGTGGGGCACTCGTCAGTGTATCACTCACTGACTTGCGATTGGCAGTTTTGACCTTGCCAGCAATTGATGTTGCATTATGGGCTATGCCCTCAAGTTAAAGCGGTAGTAAACCCATGCATTTAACAGGTTAAAAACCAGTCACATTTCCGGCACGTGCCGGAAATGTAACACTCCCATTGGTTGTGCTCTAAACCAAACTGTCAAACCATTCAATGGCTGGTGTCATAGCTGATCACATATGCAGCATCATGGCAGTTGTAGATTAAACAGAGGCAAAGATGGCAGCTTCCTTGGCTGAAAATGAAAGGAGGGTTTACTACCACTTTAAATTCTGGGGTCAGTCTAATGCCTGTCTGGCACTGATGGGAAGGACAGACCTCTTAGACTATGTGAGTTTATGCTTTATAGGTGCTCACAGTATAACTGACTGGCATTTTTGTTTGGTACATTTGCAAAGTTCAATAAAGCTGGGCCCTTGCCCTATTTCCAACTTAATCAGCTTCCATGTATTTTTGGGGGACAAGGTATCGGTTTGTTAATAGATCATAAATGACTATGCTTCTCAGCAGTCATGCCTCTCATCTGTATGACTACGGACTACAACTCTCAGCATGTGCTGTATGGGGGAGGTGGGGGGAGAGCTCTGTACTACGTAGGGAGGTAATTTTTGGTTGTACATTAGTCTGTGTGTCGTCTGCTCCTGAACTCTGCACTATATACACTTTTAGTACCTTTCATACTCTTAATCACTGAATAACTGTACGCTTGGCTATATACATCATTGCCAATTGTCACAGATTTGCAGGGACAGTCCCACTTGATTGTTTCCGGACTGCTATGTCTCAGTATGTGTCCTAAAAATACAGTGCAAGCCTTACTAAGCTTACTGCACATGCAATGTGACCTGAAAAGGATGTGTGTGCCTCTCAGGCTTGGTAGAGGGGGGATATGTGAATGGTACATCCACAGCTGCTATCTGGAGTGTTGGCAGGGGATGGAGCCCGTCCTGGCTCCTGCAAAGGTGCAAAGAAGAACTTACTGCACATGTACCAACTTTGGTGAATGCACAATAACACAATCACATTAATGACAGTCTGTCCTTGTTGCCCGGGACTTCCCTTTACACCTCCCTAAGTTCAATGCCAGCAGGGCTTCATTACTGGGCAGAGTTAGGCATCAAATTTACAACAGGAGAGCCCAGCAGGCTTCCTGACAGTACTAGTGCCTTTCTGCCCTGTAACCACTGCCCACTGAGGAGGTCTGTCATTAATATACAGTCATGTTTTTTTCATTAAAAGCTTCATTTTAATTTATTGTGGAGATGTAATGGAATAGGGTTGCAGAACACGCAGATGTGAGCAGTTGTGGAAGAGAGTGACAGGGGATGCAGAGGTGAGTAATGTTGGAGGAGGGTAGCAAAGGGTGCAGATGTAAGCAACATTTGAAGAGGGCTGCAGGGGATGTGCAGAGGTGACCAGTGTTGGAAGAGTGGCAGGGATGTAGAGGTGAGAAGTGTTGGAAGAGGGTGGCAGGGAATGAAGGGGTGTGCAGTGTTAGAAGAGGGTGGCAAAGGGTGCAGAAGTGAGCAGTGTTGCTAGAAGTTTGCAGGGGGCACAAAGGTGAGCATTGTCAGAATAAGTTGCATGGGGAAGCAGTGTTGGAAGAGGAGGTGCAGGGGTCAACCCCAGATGCTTGCGGTGTCTCTAAAGTTGGGTTTTGGACCGTCGGTAGATACCAGTGTCCCCGCTCTACCTGCATCAGTGGGGCAATCACAGAGATTACAGGAGCTGCACAGAGACCAAGGGAATCAGTGGCAAGCGGAGCAGAGACCTAAACTGAATGTCATACATCTAGTTTTTTTAAGCAGTCTGCAGATAAACAAATGTGTTGTCTGCCTAGTGCCTGCTACAGTATGTATGTCTATTGATCTACCTTACAATCGTGTTGCCGCATTACATTTTGCTGTTGGGTTACTGCACTGTACACTAATTATTGTAGCTAGCTAAATAAATACATAACTAATTTTACTACTGAACATTACCTTCTTGGCTGTTAGTCCTTATTATGATAAATTTTCCTGCATATACAGCATTTTTAAATTAAATTATGCTATGATGTGAATGCACTGTATGTATATTGTCAGTGCTAGATAAAAGCCTGTAATAAATAATTAGATTAACAATGTACCTGTTGAAGAACCACTGCCATTTAAAATTAATATAAACCCACCTAAGTACATTCTCCGCTTACTCCACTTTTTGCTGGGCAAACAGCAAAAAAGGTGTCCATGGAACATTTTTTTAAAATGATGACAGCTATAATATTTGACTGCATGTCAATTTAGGCTCCAGCTGTATAGGCATCTATGTTCAAACATATAATCATCTGGTGTATTAAACATATTGATGACATTTTAGATCACACAGGAGTTGTGTGCTACAGAAGACTAACCAGTTAAATTAAATTTTATTTCATGGCATATACATTTCCCACTAAAAAAAAAAAACAATAAAAGTAGACTGTATCTTTAGCAGTTCATAAATATTCTTTGGGTGGTGCTGAACTAAAAAAGTGCTGTTTTTACTAAGGAATGTAAATTTTGCCTAGGCAATGCCCTTCAAAATCTGCCTCTTGTCTTGAATTACTGAAAAATGGCAACAAACCTCCATGCTCACAGCTTTACTGTCATATGGCCTCATGCACACTAGACGTTTTTCTCTGTCTCCTAGACATCTTTCCTCCTGGTAATGCCACTTTGGCAGAAAAAAACGCTTGACACGTGTAAAAGTATGTAATGCTTTTAGGTGCATTTAATGTTCAAGAGTTTGGGTGTTTATTTCATTGGCCAAAATAATAATTTGAAATTAATTATGTTCAAGAGTTAAACATGCTTGCCGTTAACACCCATTTAGACAAGTTTGTGCACATCAAGCATTTTTTTCCCGGCCAAAAAGCTGCTGCTCCTGGACACACTGGCAGTGAGTTTTTATTTCCAGACACTAAATGCTTACGACACGTAGGCTAAAATGTAGGGGCATTTAGAAGCAGGGAAAAAAATGCCTGACGCCCCTAGGAGTAACCTCGGATGCGGACAGGTAAGTACATATTTATTAAAAGTGAGCAGCTACAGTATTTGTAGTTGCTGACTTCATTTTTTTTTCCACAGCAAAAGTTCCTCCTTAAAGTAGAACTATAGGCAAAACTTCTGTTTTGTCATTTTGGGTAAGGGAGGGTTATACCCCATTAGATTTTGTTCGCCATCTGTGTCCCATTTCAGAGATGTCTTTTCACTTCCTGTCCCATAGCCAAACAGGAAGTGAGAGGAAATTGGTGCAAATTAAGGGAAATCCTTGGGGACCCCCAGCTCACCAGAACTAGTGTTCCCATTGGAAGATTTCCTCTATTACTTTTTTGGGGACAACCCAAAATTTGGGATTTTCTTTTACTTTCACTTTCAATGATAACGGTAAACAGGACAAATAGAGAGAGCAAATCTCCCTAACCGGGGCACAGACAGCAATAAAAACTGTCAGGTGTTCTAATCCCTCTCCACGCTATCCAAAAAGTTAAAAAAAAAAGTTTTGCCTTTAGTTATACTTTCAGTAAAAAGGAATCTAAATGCTTATCTTGAAAAATAATAATATAATAGATACAAAGAAAACACAAATATCATTGGCAGAGGATGAACAGAAAAAAATGATCACTATACTTACTCTTTCCATTTCTTTAAAATCATCGTCGAGCTTGGTGCCTTCGGCCCCCCCAACCTTCTCACTCACTTTCTGTAATAAAATTAGACCGACAATCAGTATATTAAATTCAACACTGTGAAGAACTGCACCCAATAAAGAGGCTACTTAAAAATTAAGCTAATAACAATTACAATCACTTTCGCTCATTTCAACTTCCCAGATTCTTAAATTGAAAATTTCTTCTATGTGTGTGTATCGATTGTCTAACTTTGTCTAGAAACATGTTGACAAAAAACAAGGATTGTAATTTTCTTACTGAAACCTGTAGGTACATCAGAGGTAATTTATAAAAAATAAATTCATTGTAGAAGTAACATATTTCTCACGAGAATTGCTAATGATGATGAGTGCTGAAGGTACCCAGAAAAAACTGAAAAGGGCTTGAAAGGGTCTCTTAAACTGTGCCAGGGGCGTAACGATAGGGGTTGCAGGGGTTGCAATTGCAACCGGGCCCCACGGTCCAGGGGGCCCATGTGCCTCCCTTGTACACCTGAATAGGAGGGATGGCGGGGGTGGCATTTAGAGGGCCCAATCTCCTCCATTTTCCTCTATCCAGTTTACTTGTCTTCTGCTGTTCCCAGGGCCCCTGTGTGCTTCCCTGGTCCCCCTGGGGCCTGCTGCAGAACTTGTGAAAGGGCCCCACTGCAGTACCGTAATAAAGGGACCCTCAATAGGTGTAAAGGGCCCCAGGATCAGTGGGAAGAGGGAAGGGCCCTGGCCAGGGGTCAGGGGGCCCTTCATAATTTCTTGCACCGGGGCCCTGAAGGTTCTAGTTACGCCTCTGAACTGTGCATATGATAATCAGAATCCAAAAGCATAGACCATATGTGCAATGATACATTTATGTGTCACAGCAGCACAGGTTGCCAGCTGCCCATATACCCTTTCATTCTGACATGCCCACAGCCTGTGTCAGTGGGTGTACTGCATCCAATTACAATGCAGATTGGCTGATAGACTTGACAATTGCGAACATTTTATACACTGCCATTACTAAGTCATATTATTAGTTTTCATAAAAAGCTACTTATTTGTTGCCCTGAATACAAATGCCATCTAAAGCTTAACAGTCCATGGCTAGCAGAAGGACCTATGACATCACTTTTTGCAACTTTGGATCATTGTTTCAAATCTTACAGACCAGTCTGTAAGCTCCAACAACTTACAATCAAGAAGAATAGCCTTTACATGTAGTAATTAAATGGCTGTACCAATGCACACATAGAATTGCACACTATACACAAAATGTTTTTAAAGCATCCATAAGTGCTAATAAAGTTAATACAGGGTCAAAAAAAAGCATTGGTAAGGACACCTTGTGATTTTTAACTTGTGTCAGTCTCCATACCAATCCTACAAGGTACCATGGGATATGTAGTGCGCAGAAATTGAGTAAGTAAACAGCAGAGGAGAAGCTGCAAAGCATGCAGGGAATAAAAGAAGTTGTGGAAAGAAATGGGCAGCAAACAGGCAGAACTCACAATATGAAAGGCGAGTTTTCAAGGAAGATTATATTGGGTTGCCAAAAAGAACTATTGTTTATATTGTTATGGCAATGTTCAAACCCCTAGACAAAAAGGCCGGCGACTTTGGAGATTCCATCTAAAGTCTTTATTGCAAAATGACCATGTTAATTAAGTAATGGCTAACGCATTTCAGCACAAACCCTGTTCACAGTGCTGTAAACAAGGCTTGTGCTGAAATTTGTTTAGCCATTACTTTTAACATGGTCATTTTGCAATAAAGACTACAAATTGAATCTCCAGAGTTGCCGGCCTTTTTGTCGATGTGTTTGAACTATTGCCTTTGTATGTAAGGAGGACATCCGAACCAGAGCACCTGTAGCAGGTTTGTTGTTGATTTATTCTACCTTTGGCTTCACAGCTCCGAGCAGTGCTTTTCTAAATCAGTTACTACAATGTTGATGTTCTAAAACAGCAATGACCACATATTTTCTTTTCACATAGGTGTTTGTTTCTTTAGTCACTCTTCAGTCACTCTTTTTCAAAGAAAAAACAGATCAGTTCACATCAGTTTTTCACATCCACTTAATCACTTAAGTCCTAGAGGCATTTTTTCCATTTTTTTTTTAGGCATTAAGATTATGGTGATTTGGTCCCGCCACTAAAGTACACAAAGGGGCAGGGTCAACCATTGACATCACCCAGTGACCCCACCCTTTGTTTACTTCAGTGGTGACAGCTCCTTCTCCGGTGCTATAAAGCATAGGAAAAAAAGCTGACAATTACATTTAAAGCTGGCAATGACAGTCAGCGCCGCCAAGTGAAGGAGCCTGTCTGTACACATTGCCCCCTCAATGTATATACTGCTCCTCTCCTGCCTTTCTCCACCCCCCCCTTGTCTGAACTACACATAGCCTCCCCACTTGTAGCGGCATTCAATGTGCTTTTTTTTTGTTTACTTGAGGAGTCACTGGTTGTAAGGACACCGGGGGGTGCCAGCTCCGAACAACCAATGCATGGGATGCAGAAATGGACCGTTTGTATGTTTACATCTGTTTATCCTCCGTTCCATTTAACAGAACAAAAATAGGGTTTTGATCCATTTAAAAAAAAACGGATGTGGACAAATGCACATGTAAAACGAATGATCATCCATTTGCACATAGGAATGCATTGTTGTCCATTTTTCAGCCCTCAACAGTCAGATGAAAAACTGACATGCAGAACGCCCGTGTAAAAGGGGCCTTAAGAACCAAGCATGACAAAAAATAGTTACTACAAAGACACAGAATGGAATAAAATATATGTAAAGCTTGAGAGAAGTGATACAGATAGCTAAGACAGAAAAACAGCTAAAAGGAGATGAAAAATCCAATCAAAGTTGAGACTTTTCAAGGGTGCCAGGCAAAGTCAGGGGGGGGGGGGGGGATGCCAGGGTCCAAAAACAAGCAATGTACCGGCAAGAGTTGCCAACAAAGCATTTATAACCTCAGGTTCTATTGGGCACAGTCAGTACAGACAGTTGAAAGCAAGGTGGACCGACTAAGGAAGAGATTCATCCAGATAGACAACAGACATACCAACAGATATACTGCCAGCAAAAGAAAAGCAAGGAAGAGAAACAAAAAAAAAGAGAGGAAATGCACAGAAGGTCAGCTAAAGCAAGACTGCATTCAGACTTCTAGATCTTTACAAAGCACTATGGCCCAGCTGTCAGATTCTCTACACATAAATGCTGCTCCTCCTTCAGAATGATATTGACAGGCAGCAGGCTATCAATTCTTTCTGCTGGCAAGTAGTTGCCATGGAAATTTAGCTGTGAGAGCAAAATGCAGTAGAAGCTATGATTTAAAATGGAAAGGCATCATTAAAAAAGGGAGGCAATCTCACAGTCCGAACTGTATAAATAGACTGCACTACAGAACAGTCAGCAGATTTAGAATGGTTCCAATCCCCAGGATGTATCTATTTATTCGACACAACTACATATTTGATATTTTACACAAAACTGGGTATAATACGATGTGTGCCCTAAAATTCACTTAATTGTGTTCTGAAAATATATGTTTAATTGATAGCTGCGCAAATATTGTGCAGCATAAAAAATTGCAACTACCATCACTTTATTCTCCAGGGTCTCAGCTTTTAGAAAATATATACTTTTTGTGGGATTCAAGCACATTTGAGCAAAAAATGCAGATTTGAACATGTGTGAAAAATTAAAAAGTTGCCCCAGTAGAATATTTAAACCTAATCAAAAATTTCTCAATTCATTTTCATTCCCAGGATTTATTTCACCTGGAAGGCAGGCAGATAACTCACTTCCTGTCTTTGGGTGGCTACACTCCTTTAGGCTCCATTTACACGGGACGCTGTTTCAGCCACCCCTGGACATTTTATCTTGACAGCTAGAAACCAGTGTCTAAAATGCCCTGTTTGCCGTATTTTGCATGCCGCATTCGCGTCTAGGAGCGTTTTTGAAAAAAACAAATGGAAACACCTGTAAACAAAACGGTCCTAGACGCAAGTTACCGCGTTTAGGCACGTTTAGCGGCATTTACAAGCTGTTTGGCGTTTCAACTGGCGTCTGAACCCATTTTTTTTGTGTTCCAAAAAAAGCCTCTAAACACAACAACTGCCTGGAAAATACCTTAAACGACCCTGTGTAAATGTACTGATAAGATAACATAGAGGAGAGTTCAGGGGCAGCTGAAAAAAATGCCCAAATGCCTCTAAACGTCTGTTTACCAGCAGCAGTGTAAATGAGGCCTTACTGTATCTAACGAGAGAGCCATGGCTGCTGGTGCCAGCTAAAACAGTAAGTTACAAAACACTGCATTTCTAGAAAATATAGCTGGCATTTCCTGTATTGGTTGTGAAGGTTCTTAGCCTGATAAATGAAACCTTGTGCAGCCACTAAATCCAGGAAATGATAAACTGCAATATTAAAATTTTAGTTATTGGGTTAAGTTAACAACTACAGTATACTCCCCCATAAATATAGCAACCTTCGAACGGGAAATTCATTTTTTTTCTGTTCATTTTTTTTTTAAAGTAGTTAAAAATAGCAGGGCAAAGTAGCAAACTACATTTACCACAAATATGCATATACAGCCCCACCAAAATTAAACAATGCAGATGTCTTCATTTATTTACAATATCAGGACTTGTCACTGCAAAGTATCAAAAGCATGTTTTAGCTTCATATCCCTGAATAGGTTGGTCTGTCCCTGCAAATGACATAGTATCATCATACTTCACCAGAGGGAGCTATTCTCTACTATTTCAAAACAGCAGGGCTTCTGTAGAAAATAGTATGTCATTTTTTGTGAAAATTCTACTAACTGTATCATATCCAGACGAAAAAAGACGTTTTTTTCTTCAGTCAATAAACCCTCCATCATGTTATCCTATGTGTTCATGCACAACTAGGCTGTTATCAACTGTTTTTGGCAGGGACGTTTTTGAGCTGTAAAAAAAGCCCAAGACCAGAGGGTTCTGAGAGACATTTTTCAGCTGTAAAAACGCTCAAAAACGCGGCTAAACACCGGTCCTCATCGGTTTTAGACGTTTTAGATCAATTGAAAAAAAAAATTGCTGGCCCTTTAAAAACAGTCAAAAGCATGCAAAAACGCTGGTAATATAACGCTAATAAAAGCTGAAAAAAAATCACTGATAAGCTGACGTTTTTAGGATTTTTTTTAACGTCCTGTGTGCATGAGGCCTAAATGTTGGCTTGTTCCCATTCCAATTTTATGAAATAAACAGTCTGCCTTGAAGCATATGTATGCACTAGCAGCCACTAATAACTACTATTTTTTTCCCCCAAACAGTGCAGAGGCCACCAATTACCCAAGCAACAGTCCATTCACTGCTGGCTTCAATAAGCAGTCTATGGGTTGTCTCTTTATAATTTATAGCTTAAAGAACTTTAGGGATTAGGGTAGTATAGGATACTCCAGGAACCCTGAATAGTAGCAGGAGGACACACTTCACTAGGCAAGGCTTATTAGAACAGCCTTTAGGCCAAGGACCATGGCTAGAACTGAGACCCAGATACCACTGGTTACTCCAAAAGTAAAAGCACACAGACACCAGGATCTTAAGCTCAGGTCAGGACTGTGACAATGTCAGGGTACAGCTGAACCCTTCTCTGGTTCCACCAGAAAACTGCACAGTTCCTAGCTTCCCCAAGGCTCTGTCACTGGCTGCAGGATAGCTACCCAGTTTGACAATGACTTGCTAAGATATTGTTAGACTTGCCAGGCTTCACAAGTTTGTTGCACAATTGCAGCAAGTCCGCATTGCATGACTCCAGATCAACACTTCTTTTGCCAAGATTTTGCAAGTCTGTTGCAAGTTCTTGTTTATTTATGTTGTGCAATAGTCATCCCCAGGGCCATCTTTAATATTGATTGGACCCTGGGCAAACATTTTCTAGGGCCCCCCACCCCATGCAATTTCGCTTTCCACCTGCTCTGAGACATAGAATAAATAGCAGCTAGACTCAAAATCAGTTCACAGAATCAGATCAGGCATCGATTGCGAATGGTTACCAGAGGTTACAGCATATCATTACCACTTACTCACTGGGTGCTAGACGTTACAGCACACATTACGGCTCACTGATTAGTTGCTATAGGTTACAGCACATGATTTTGGCTTGTTGATTGGTTGCTAGAGATGACTATACATCAATACTGCTCACTGATTGGTTGCTAGAGATTCCTGCACATCATCTCCTCACTGCCTGCACACCATGGACTGGGGAACGCAAAGTCGCATTCCTAATACCACAGAAACGTGCTGCCTTTTAGCAGATACATAGCAGTGCCATCAATTATTAATGGCACCTTCACACATCTGCTAATATGTACTGTGGCACCGTGTGATTTTGAAAAAGAGTTAGGGACTTTTGTTCCGCATGTGACCTACATCTCTATCCACCCTGTCAGTACACGTTTGCTTCCTAAAACCCTTGCTAACCTCTGCACCCCAAACCTCCCCCATCCTCTACACTCCAACCCTCCCCCTTTAACTCTACCTGCCTCATCTGCTCATCTTTGCACCCACCCTCCTTACCACTATACACCCCCTCCTTGCTCACCTGTGCACCCCAAACTGTAATTCCTTCTCTGCCTACCTCTGCACACCCCACACTACCCCCCCCAACAATTTGCTTACCTTTGCAGAACAGGCTGGCGTTAGGCTTAATGACCACAGTTGCAGGCAGGACTTTCAAGCATGCCCCTTTGTCTCCCCAGTGGGCAACATTCTGTATAGATGATAGTGGATATGACCTCAGGGGGGCATGATATACATATGAATGCCACCTCTATTTACATATGAATGCTGCCACTATTTACATATCAATGCAGGTTATTTACATGTAAACACAGGGTCTGAAGGTGAGTCACCTGTACACAATAGGGCAGAGCTGGGTAGCATTAGTAGCAGCACTTCACACTTAGATATCGGGACACAGCACAGGACTAAAACTTCAAGGGACAAGGGAATTTAAACCAGGATAGTTGGCAAGTATGAAGCAGCTGCTTTGGGCCCCACAATAATAACAGGGCCCAGGGCAGCTGTCCCTTTTGCCCTGCCTTCAAGACGGCCCTGGTCATCCCACCACAGGACTCTCCACTGCAACTTTGCTCTTACCAGAGACTTGCCACGCAAATTTGCTACAAATTGGAAAAGTGTCAAATAGAGCTTGTGCTTCAAGTGCTCTGCAAGTGTACAACTTGCCAGTGAAAATGTGCAGCAAGTTAATAGACTTACAATTCAATGCTGCCACAAATTTGTGGCAAGTTATCCTTGCCATCAGGGTACTCCCTCTCACTCTTCCGTGAGGAACAGGTTAATGCTACAAGTCCACAGGACAGGTACACACTTTCCAGCTTCCACCGGACACTCTCTGTGAGCTTGCTAAACCACATCCTTAGGTGAAGTCTATTTAGCCACCTACTGGGCACAACTCCCCAGGGATTTGCTGAAGCACAATGAATACTTAAGCTGTGCACTTGCTACTAGCATCCCCTATGTTCTAGAACAGCTGTGTCAGGTACCTGGTGGTTGAGTCGGACTTATGCGGGGGCAACCTCTCTTGCGGCTCTGGTTTGAGAACCCCTGGTAGTGGAGACAGGGAGCTCTGGAGCACAGGGGGGCACGAGGGCTGGACCTGGTCACAGATGACAGGTGATGGTCTACAGAAGCTCGTGCAGACAGTAGAGTAGTGGTTTAGGCTGGGTCGATAACAAACTGGCGGTGCGGTACAGGTGGTTCAGGCTGGCGGATAGTCGGGTACAGGCAGGGTCAGCAACGTGCAGGCAACAGAAGTACAAGGGGTCAGGCATAGTTGTAGGCAGGCAGAAGGTGGGACAGGCAGCAGGCAAGCAGGTCAAACAGGAAGCCGGGGTCACGGATACAGGAAGTCTCTCAGAATAAGCACTGGAATCACAGGAGCCAGAATGCTGTAGAACAGACAGCATTGACTGCAGGGTGCAGAGGGCTTAAATGGCCGTTTTGGCGCCAACGCCGGTGCGTGCGCACACGCTATGTGTGCCCGCGCATTGGCCTGCCAATGGCTCCAGATGGTTCCTTACAAGCGGTCTCCAAGCTGTGGCCCAGGAGCCATATGTGGCCCTTTGTTGCCTTTATCTGGCCCCTGGGACACTTTACCTCTAAATTATACCAATGATGGGGTACCATTCCTCCCACTGACCATCAATGAGGCACTATTCCTCCCACTAATAACAATGATGAGGCATGGTTTACTCCCACTGACCCTGAGGCATTTTCTACTCCCATTTTTTCAAACTTTTCCTGGAATTATCCATATTTTGACCAAAATATACACTCTAGGATTTGAGAAGAAGGATAACCCTGGCAAAACCTGACAATTCTAAGCTGTAGTAAGTGCACAACAAAGGGTAAATTTAAAGTCCAGCTTACCATTCCTTCATTAGTCAATTCCTGTTAAACATTGTGAGTCTGATCCATGTACAGTAAGTATATTTATCTAAATTACTACCCTCTTGACATTATAAAGCTAGTAAACAGGCAGCATCAAATAGTACTAAGAATTCTCAATGGCCCTGATCCATAAATGGCTTTAAACTGAGAATTTCAGTCACATGGAATTCAGCAATTAATTTATATTCTATGGGTTCAACATGCTGAAGCTACATATTCACTTGTAGCATGTGTCACTTACATTTTCCATTTAGCTGTTTTGCCATCATAGCATTTATGTTATCAGTGCTAAATTTTACAGCATATGATTACGCAAGGTCATAAGAAATGAAAAATCAACTACAATACAATAATGTGCAGAGACATACTGTCATACTTAAAAAGTGTGCAGTAAAACTGTACTGCTCAGGATATGACAAATAAATAATTTATTCAATGTGTACACAGTTAGCATTTGGGATAATTAAATGAGGGTAACCATTACCGCTTAGGATTTTCTTTACTTGAATCGGTGTCTTGGGTCTGGACTAGTAATCCGACATCTGTGGCAATGCCCAGAATTACCTGCTAACCTAAAAATAGCCTTTAAGATTTTTATGACATCCCAATGCACAATTCTGTATAAAGTAAGGCACCTTCCCTTCAGTAGACCCAATGTACAGATGTGAATGCGCTCAGCATTGTTATATGCTGTGATGCCCCCCAGTAACACATGCATAATGTACACACTGGCTCATTCTTGTCATGTAGAGAATAGAGTCAGGTGTCACAAGAGAAACATCTCTAATGGCCAAAGAGGGGCACCCCAGGACCTGCAAAGAAGTGGCAGGGAAGAAGACATTGGAGATGTTATGATGATTAGGAGCTTAGACCTATCATTGCCGAAGGAGCGCACACTAGGAGGAAATCATGCCACAACATGCAAGTATGCTGTGCATACTAGCACAGTATGGCAAGAGCCCATACCACAGAGGGGAGGGGGACCATAATTATTTATTATAGGTACTCATTTACAGTATCTCTGTCAATTTATGCAGAGTTTTAGATATAGATTATACGTTCACATCAGTCCCTGCCCTCAAGGAGCTTACAATCTAAGGTTCATGCATACATATACTAGGGCCAATTTAGACAGGAGCCAATTAACCTACCACCATGTCTTTGGAGTGTGGGAGGAAACCAAATCACCCAGAGGAACTTCACACAGGCACAGGGAGAACATGGAAACTCCAGGCAGGTGGTGCTGTGGTTGGGATTCAAACCGATGACCCTAGTGCTGCCAAGCGGAAACACTAAAAACGTAGCCACTGAGCTGCCCATCTTAGCTCCATGTTAAGCAATTTCCTGTGACTGATTTTCCAGGCAAAAGGTGTTGCGCCAATTGAAACTCAATCAGTGTATGTGCCCAAGCAGTTAATGGACATAACAATGTTGATGTGCGCACTGTGCTTCAAAGAGGAAGAAATTCAAGGATGCCAAGGTGGGAACATCTGAACTGGTGTGGCTGACCAAAACATGTGCTTCAGCTGGAAAACTCAAACCAGCACTGTTTTTGGATGCAAATGAAGTCATCCACCTTGATTTCCTGGAACAAAATCAACTTGGAGCATTACAGTGTTCTGTTCAAAGCTTTAAAACAATGATTAGTGCTAAATTGTGGGCAAAAACTGTACTGAGGAATTCGCTAGGTACCAATAAGCTACCTCTAATGATGTGTGCCCCACTGGTGGCTGCTGATTCCTGCTTGAAAAATGTTCCTTATATGCAGCCTCTGTGGGCAATGCCACATCAGAAGATCTGGTGGTAAACTTGGCAACCAGGGCTTGAGCACAGCGGTCACAGCAGGTATTTTAAAGAATACAAGGCGTTCTGTGATTAGACAAGGGAAGATCATAATATTCATCATAGGCCTCTTGTTCAATTACATAATTGCTTATATTATTTGAAAAGAATACAAGATGGTGAATGGAGGAGCTCCAAAGCGCTGTGATCACTGTGCTCCATCCCCAACTGTCAGTTTTGCTGTCAGCTGTGATGCCACCATCAGAGGCTGCATGTAAAGAACATTTTTCTTGGACAATAAATTTATTGTCATTTTTAAGAAGAGTACAAAGCCAACTACAAACATTTGCAGAGTCAATTCAATGGCATATTCAAGTGGGCTTGAACAAGTAGGCTTATAACCGAGAAAGGTATAGACCACATAGGATCCCATAATCGTTTATCCAATTGAAGTAGAGAAGGTCACCTTCTCATCGCCCCCCCCCCCCATGGTATCAGGTAAGGCAGGGTGCGACAAACGATCTAAAAAGAAAACTACTCCAATATGCTCATTCGTTCCCCGACTTATGGTATAGTGCCACCATGAACTAGTCTGGGGATAAATATACAACTTGCAGGGTAGAAAGAAGAAGGGAAAGAATAAATGTAATAGACTGTTCAACAAGCGGATTCGTGCCATGTAGGGTTGCCACATCATCCCTTTAATCCAGGACACATATGAATTACACAAATTCTGAGGCTAATTTAATGCAGATAAGGCACCAAGTGAGTTTAATTACCAACTTAATTGGCCACAGAACCTGTGTAATTAATATGTGTCCCGGATTAAAAGGATGATGTGGCAACCCTAGTGCCATGTCGTTTTCGTAGGGCTACGGTAAAGAACATTTTTCAAGAGAGAAGCATTAGCCACCTTTGGGGCACACAATATTGGTACCCAACAAGGTTGTTGCCCACACTTCAGGTTTAAGGAGTATTTGAAGGAACAAAAAAAAAAAAAATGTATTCCTTCAACATAACACTAGGTCACATATTTTTGTTGCCACTATGGAAGCAAGTTGGTGGCTAATTCTTATGATCGTTTTGGCAGCCACCATACCATATTTCTTGTTGGTTGTGTATTTGCTATGGATTACTGCACTTTCTATATCAAAATTAGGACTGGATTTACTGAATGTAAGCCTCCAAGTTGTTCTATTTTATATTTGAAGTGAACAAAACCTGGCTTAAGGCACACTCACACAGACATATGCATATTTTCTGCAGGGAACGCACAAAGTACCTGCATTAAATATATGTCTAAAGTACTCTTGTGGACATGCGTACAATTCTTGTTTCATTCCAATAAATGACTACACATGTATACATTTACGTGCACAAAAACTGCAGATCTGTAAGGCCCTGGACAGTTATGTCCCTTTTTTTTTGTGCTCAGCTTAAAGTGGTTGTCAATTCATGACAACCACTTTAACCTACAGGTAAGCCTATAAGGCTTACCTGTAGGGTCCCTGCATATCTCCTAAACCTGCACGGTTAAGGACATATGCAGTGTACTGTGATGTGCCCACGTTGTCGGCTCCCGTGCGCATGCACGGGAGTGATGTCACGCAGCTCAGGCAAATCACAGAGCCGGAGTCCGCGGCCCCGGTAGATAGAGGGGTGAAGATGGACGCTTCCTGCTTCGGAGACAGCGTGGGCTTACGCTTTTACATTGCAGGGTAATTCAGTGCACCATAGAGCAAGAAAAACCCATCAGGGTTTACTTCCTCTTTAATGCAGCACACATTTTCATATGTAGAGGCAGCTGTGTGAGCTATGGGTATGGGCTCTATCATGTTACACATGCATTGTTTGTTTGCCTGTAAATAATTTGCCCCATCCTCACTTTGTAACTAGGAAATGCACAGTATCCTACCCTCTTCAGCGTGCTGTCTAGTTTATATTCTGACCACAAGTATTGCTGGAGATAGACATACTGTATTATGTTTTTTTTTAATCTATTTGATGTTCATCTGTTATGATCTGCATGAGTTTAGGATCAAAGATTTCTACGATCTGCAAGATGTCATTTGGACCAAGTCTGTTTGTCTGCTAACTCTACTGAGACTGTAAGTTACAGCTATCTCGCCACAACTGGATCAGCTTTTCAGATAATACTTTCAGTGCTTAGGCTGAACAGGCAGAACAGGCTCATTGATTCTTCTGATGTTGCATTTAGATGTACGCACAAATTTACACTGTGCACATTTAAACAGTGTTTTTGTTTGCCCATGTGAATGAGCCCTAAAAAAGACTCAGTCACCAGGTCATACTTTTAAATCCCAGCACAGCTTCAGAAACTGTAAAAAATATACTAATGGATCTTCCCCATCTTGGGTGCAAATACTGTCTATGCTGAGTTACAGCAGCTGCATCAATGCATCTAAAATAGAGGCTTCTGGGAGTGTCCAATCACTTAGATTCCCTGCTGCTCACACCACTAGCCGCTACGCCAGTGTCTCATCTGAGTACAATCTTCCATTATCTGTGTCGAAAACGCAAAGGTTTAATGTGGGTCCATGTTTCCAGCACAGTGGATCAGAGGTGGGAAAGGCATTCAGGCTGCTCTTGCAAAAACAGTGTTAGACATTACTGTAGGGGCTGAGCTGGAGATAGCACTGTGAATGTGCAATCAACCAGCATCACTGGTGTATGTGACAGATTCTTGCGAACAATCAATAGTAACAATGGAGCCACAGATGTTGTAGCAAAGATAGTAGCACCCAGAAAGGATTGACGATTTTTTGCACAACAGAAAGACACCCATTCTAGGGAAAGACATTTAGAACTGTAAGTTTGCAGACTTAGAGGGAGCAGGAGAGATTTGACTAGAAATTTCAGTGGACAGGGTCTCTTTCAATTCTTACACTAGGCTTTTTCTTTCTGCTCAGATTTATGGATGTGTGTGTATATATATATATATATATATATATATATATATATATATTTATATTGTATCTCACAAAAGTGAGTACACCCCTCACATTTTTGTAAATATTTCATTATATCTTTACATGTGACAACACTGAAGAAATTACACTTTGCTACAATGTAAAGGAGTGAGTGTACAGCTTGTATAACAGTGCAAATTTGCTGTCCCCTCAAAAGAAAGCAACATACAGCCATTAATGTCTAAACTACTGGTAACAAAAGTGAGTACACCCCTAAGTGAAAATGTCCAAATTGGGCCCAATTAGCCATTTTCCCTACCCGGTGTCATGTGACTCGTTAGTGTTACAAGGTCTCAGGGGTGAATGGGGAGCAGGTGTGTTAACCACTTCAGCCCCGGAAGGATTTCCAGCTTTAGGACCGGAGCCCTTTTTGCGATTCGGCGCTGCGTCGCTTTAACTGACAATTGCGCGGTCGTGCGACGTTGTACCCAAACGAAATTTGCGTCCTTTTTTTCCCACAAATAGAGCTTTCTTTTGGTGGTATTTGATCACCGCTGCGTCATTTCTGATCGCCGCTATAAACAAAAGAAGAGCAACAATTTTACAAAAAAACCCAAATTTCTTACTTTTTCCTAAAATCCAAATCCAAAAAAAAAAAAATATAAAAAAACATTTTTTTTCACCGTTTTTGGCCGATTTATATTCTTCCTCATATTTGCGATAAAAAAAATCGCAATCGGCGTTTATTGATTGGTTTGCGCAAAAGTGGTCGCGTTTACGGATGATGAGAATTCATTTTTGGGGGTTTTTTTTTTATTATTTTTTACTAGTAATGGCGGCGATCTGCGATTTTTAGCGGTACTGCGATATTTCAGCGGACATGTCAGAGCATTTTGACACTTTTTTGGGACCATTGGCATTTATACAGCGATCAGTGCTATAAAAATGCACTGATTACTGTGTAAATGCCATTGGCAGTGAAGGGGTTAACCTGCAGGGGGCACTCTAAGGATTAACTATGTTCCCTGGGCGTGTTCTAACTGTATGGGGGCTTGCCTAGCTGGGGAAGGGAAGTGGTCACAGCCTTCACGTACAGGAAGGCTGTGATCACAGCCCTTCCCCCTCACACAGAGCGGAGGTCCGTGTTTACATACACGGACCTCCGCTCCTTCGCTCCGGGGGGGCCATCGCGGGTAGCCGGCGGCAATCGAAGCCACCGCACCCGCTCCCTGGCCCTCCCCGTACACAGTGAGCGTGCGGGCGCGCGCGCTCACTAAACTCGTTCCCGCAGCCGCCGTCGTATGACGCCGTTTTGCGGGAACGAGCCACTTTGCCGCCGTCAGATGCCGATCGGCGGTCGGCAAGTGGTTAAATTTGGTGTTATCGCTCTCACTCTTTCATACTGGTCACTGGAAGTTCACCATGGCACCTCATTGCAAAGAACTCAGAGGATCTGAAAAAAGAATTGTTGCTCTACATAAAGATGGTCTAGGCTATAAGAAGATTGCCAATACCCTGAAAATGAGCTGCAGTATGAGTACTGCCAGCATTGCTGCAGAGGTTGAAGGGGTGGGGGGTCAGCCTGTCAGTACTCAGACCATACAGCGCACACTGCATTACATTGGTCTGCATGGCTGTTATCCCAGAAGGAAGCCTCTTCTACAGATGATGCACAAGAAAGCCCACAAACCATTTAAGGACTAGCAGTTTAGCAGACTAAGGCCATGGATTACTGGAACCATGTCCTGCAGTCTGATGAGACCAAGATAAACTTATTTGGTTCAGATGATATCAAGCATGTGTGGCGGCAACCAGATGAGGAGTACAAAGACAAATGTGTCTTGCCTACAGTCAAGCTTGGTGGTGGGAGTGTCATGGTCTGGGGCTGCATGAGTGCAGTCGGCACTAAGGGAGCTACAGTTCATTGAGGGAACCATGAATGCCAACATGTACTGTGACATACTGAAGCAGAGCATGATCCCTTCAAAGACTGGGCCGCAGGACAGTATTCCAACATGATAACAACCCCAAACACACCTCCAAGACGACCACAGCCTTGGTTGTCTTGCCAAAGGTGATGGACTGGCCAAGCATGTCTCCAGACCTAAACCCTATTGAGCATTTGTGGGGAATCCTCAAAACGGAAGGTGGAGGAGAGCAAGGTCTCTAACATCCACCAGGTCTGTGATGTCATTATGGAAGAGTGGAAGAGGACTCCAGTGGCAACCTGTGAAGCTCTGTTGAACTCCATGGCCAAGAGGGTTAAGGCAGTGCTGTAAAATAATGGTGGGCACACAAAATATTGACACGTTGCGTCCAATTTGGACATTTTCACTAAGGCCCCCTTTCACATGGGCTTTTCGTTCAGGTCCGCCTGTCTGTTTTTCTGGCGGACCTGAACGGACGCTCAATGCAGCCCTATGGAGCGGCGGATGTCAGCAGAGACATATCCGCTGACTTCCGCCGCTCTCCAATCTGTGAAATCCAGACGGATGTAAACCCCATTTTCCATCCGTCTGTAGAATTGGATCGGAGCGGATCGGTTGAAAATGGACAGGCGGTCTGTTTTCATCCGCTCCCCATAGAGGAGAGCGGAGCTCTGACAGTTCCATCTCCGCTCAGTGATCTCTCAAAAATGGAGCAATCCCTGCTGAGCAGAACAGAGTTCGTATATGGACAGCCTCGTGTGAAAGGGGCATTAGGGGTGTACTCACTTATGTTGCCAGCGGTTTAGACATGAATGGCTGTGTGTTGAGTTATATTGAGGTGACAGTAAATCTACACTGTTATACAAGCTGTACACTCACTACTTTACATTGTAGCAAAGTGTAATTTCTTCAGTGTTGTCACATGTAAAGATATAATAAAATATTTACAAAAATGTGAGGGGTGTACTCACTTTTGTGAGATACTGTGTGTATATATATATCCCTAAATAATTTATATGTATACACACACACACACAGCATTTTGTAGTAGGAAGAAAGCAGCAGGAGAAGTGTGCAAGAACAGAAAAATGAGATAAAATAAAAGCCAACATGTCTAGCTGCACACAGAGGTTACATAACATGACATGCACTAATCTAGCAAGGCCAGGAGGTGTTATAAACCATCCCATTAACATCAAAATGACAATTGAATAGTAGTTACCATGTATAAATTTGACATTAATCTAGCAGGATATTGGTGTATTACAAACACAGATGCAAACAACTGTGTAGTTATGAAGCATTTTATGTACATTTCAATTTTGAAATAGAAAATATATATTAAACCTAAGCCTCAAGCAAATCCAGCAATCCATTAGGTTTTCGTATAAACTGAATGACCTCTAGCTAAAGCACAGCCCAGAGGTTCAGCATGGATATGTGCTTAATCATGCTCTAATGGGCATCCCTTAGTTATGCTAGTATTGCTTTTATGCATTTTAAAAAAGGGGCACGACAATTGATTTTGATTCTGTATACACTGAAATCCTGAGCGCTGTCTTATTGAGTTTCCAGACTTTCTCCTGCTTTTCTTGTCAATATTTTGTAATACCTTTAATATTACTTATGTAAATAGATATATAGTCAATCCTGCGCTAAAGCCAATACAAAAAAGTTCATAAAAAGTAGTTCATAAAATATTGCAGCCAGCAGATTTCTTCCGGATGGACTTTCAGCAAACAGAAATGTAAGTAACATTGCAGCGCAATGATGGTAAATAGTAGCACAAACAGTTTATGAGTTAGGTGCGTAGTACTGAAAATGATCCAGTGCAGCCCATCACCAGAGTCACCACCAAAAATGTCTGCTTACCAGACCCCACCGACCCCCCACTACAGAGGGTCAGTGTACGCCTCCAATCGCAAACGCTGACACTCCAGCGATCTGTATTTGAATAGCTGCTTCAGGTCAGAGCAAAACCCCTCTCTCCAGAAGCGCCTTCAGTTCTGTAATACTGATCCACCAACTCCGACTTCCAGTGTAACCAGCAACCACATAGGAAGAAAAAGAACTCCCAATAGTGTAGATGGTATTCACAAAGATTTATTTGATAAAACATGTAGCCACTCATATTTAAAATCGAACATCTGGTTAGCAGTGGCCGGTTTCCAACCTCAAAGATGGTGTCCGACACTCCAGTTCCTAGTCTCGTTCAGAGGTCCATCCCTTAGTTATGCTAGTATTGCTTTTATGCGTTTTAAAAAAGGGGCACGACAATTGATTTTGATTCTGTATACACTGAAATCCTGAGCACTGTCTTATTGAGTTCCCAGACTTTTCTTCCTCCTGCTTTTCTTGTCAGTATTTTGTAATACCTGTAATATTAATTGTATAAATATCTTGACCTTTTTACTTGGTCAATGATTTGTATGACTGGCACGGTCTATACATTTGGGAGCCATTTGTCTTCTCATTTGTTACTTGACAGTTTGCTTTGCCTTACAATTATTTTGGCTGTTTTAACCACCAATTCACAAACACATTTATTCTCATTTTTGTGTTCCCTCAATGTTGTTGCAATTCTGGTCAAACATTTCCTAATTTGGTGAATGGGTACCTGGGACATAACAATAGGTGAAGCTAAAAAAGAAAAATGATTTAACAAAATGGTTTGAGGGTCACAATGCAAACCCTGAAGGGCCATATGCAGCACCTGGGCTACAAATTCAGCAAACAAGGACATAAAAGGTCAAAATGTGAAGTCGACACTTGCTTGGGGTTTTTTTCTAAAAATGCCCAGTTTATTTTTCTGAAAGTAGTTGTTGAATGACTCATCTTGTGTCCCTTAGCATGGAAAAAAAAAGGACAGCACATCCTGAAAATATGAGAATTGTTATTTTATGCTCTGGTGAACAGAAGAAATGGACAATATAAAATGTTTCCTTTAACTGAATTTGATTGAGTTTGTAAAGTTTATTTCAAGCAGCCTTGGAGAACTCATTAAGATGCCTTTTGCTCGGTTCAGTCAATGACCTGCTTAATTTGTTCTGAAGCCATTGACAAAGGTTGCATTTATTCTGGGGAAGACTAGTATGCTATAGGGTTCCATTAGTTTCTGGTAATGACAGCCAGCATTATATATATTTATACAAAGCAGCCTTGTGTTCACAACGAATTTCCCATATTGATATAATCTACATATGCATTCAGTAAGATGAAAGCTCTACATAAAATGAATCTCATTGTACATTATTAATGGGATTTAAGCTGCAAATTCCCATTTTGTTTTACATTTAGGTATTTAAAGATATCAAGCCCTATCTCTAACCAAAACTCTTTTTTAATTTAGTTTCAAACTGAAAAAATATTAAAACATATGTAAGGTTATACTGCCTTCATTGTCTTTGTTGGGGAGATTCTTCTTCACTTCCTGCATGTGAGACAGCAGCCACTATGACAGAAAATGAGAGAAATACCTCCATTGTAGACAGTGAAAATATAATAAAAGTTTGAAAACGTCCCCACTAATTAAAACTATTTTTAATGCTGACTGTCTCCGTTATTTCCCCTCATTCTTGTCTTAGTTGAACTGTGATACAGGCAGATATAAAGACATAACTTATTCCCACTGTTGGCATTATGTTCATGAATGGGCTACCTTCATGTAATGGGCAATAACACACGTGCAATAATGAGTCACAACAACCTGGAATGTGAAAAGGTCCTGAACAAATAAAAAAAATGAAAATGTTTTGGACAGAGAAGCTGAATTTTAATTAAAACAGTTTGAAGGATTGTACCATTTACTGTAAACATGTGTTGTGAGTACCTACATCCAAAACTGAGTTTAAAAATATTTGTGGAGGCTTTTGTGGACTTTAATGGTACTGCCATAGACACCAGTAATTAGGTATAAAAACATATTTTATTACAAAATTTAAAAAAGGGAAGGTTTACATATACATACACATGCCAATTATTAGGCACTAAAAAGGATCGCTAATAGTCAGATAAATACAGAGTGATACTAATAACAGGATGGCACAGTCTATCACATAAGTCCAATCCAAATTCCTCTCGACATGTTTTGTGGTTTATTGCAGCTTCCTCAGGAGTAGAGAGCACAAATATATATAGAGAAACAATCAAAGTTATAACCAAGGTATGTTATAAATTCAAAGAAACTGGATCTCTTTAGAGATACAAGATGAGGCTTACCATAATCCAGGATGGCACCCAACCATAAGGGGACACCGCGGGTAAATGTCTCCCCCGGCAGGGAGTCATTAGTATCACTCTATTTATCTGACTATGAGAGAACCCTTGAAGTGCCTAATAATCAGCATGTTTATGTATATGTAAACCTTCCCTATTTTTTAACCACTTCAATACTATGCACTTAGAACACTTCCCTACCAGACCAATTTTCAGCTGTCAGCGCTGTTGCATTTTGAATGACAATTGCGTGGCCGTACGACACTGTACCAAAGCTAAATTTTTATCATTTTGTTCCCACAAATAGAGCTTTCTTTTGGTGGTATTTGATCACCTCTGCGGTTTTTATTTTTTGCGCTACAAATAAAAAAGTTAGAAAATTTTGAAAAAAAAAGTTTATTTTATTTCCGTCACAAAACTTTGTAAATTTGCACTGATGGGCACTGATGAGGCAGTACTGATGAGGTGGCACTGATAAGCAGCACTGATGGGCAATGATGGGTGGCACTGATATGCAGCGCTGATGGGCACTGATAAGCGGCACTGATGGGCACTCATACGTGGCATTGATGGGCACTGAAAGGTGGCACTGGGCACTAATAGGTGGCACTGATATGTGGCACTAATGATCACTGGTGGGCACTGATGGGCAGCACTGGTATCACAGCAGCTATAGGGATGGCACTAGCAAGCATCACAGATGGACATAGTGTCATCCCTATTGGGCCTCATTGGACCCCTGGTGGTCCCTGGGTGGCATCCCTGGTAGTCCCTGGGAGGCATCACTGTGTGGGCTCCCTCGTGGTCCTGGTCAGCTCCCTGGTGGTCCAGTGTGGCGATCCCGGGGGGGCTGGGCTGATCAACAATCAGCACAGACCCCCCCTGTCAGGAAAGCCACCGATCGGCTCTCTGCCACTTGTGTCTGCAGACGCGAGTAGAGGAAAAGCCGTTAAACGTCTCTTCCTGTTTACACTGTGAACAGCTGTCATTGGTCACGGCTGATCACATGGTAAAGAGCTTCCGATGGAAGCACGTTACCTAGATCAGAGATGTGGTGGGTCAGACTGACCCACCACACCACCGACCGCCGCGATGCGCGCCTAATCAGGATAACTGAACCACTTCCCGGCCGTCATTCTGCATACGGCGATAGGGAAGTGGTTAATTATCAATTTTGTAATAAAATATGTATTTATAACCAATTACCGGAGTCAATGGCAGTACCATTAAAGTCCACAAAAATTTTTTAAACAATTAAAACAGTTTGATATAACAATATCATGAGCCAACAACACAATTAGGATGTAAAGACATAACTTCTTGTTATAGTTCTGCATATATTCATTATAGAGCTGCATTCTTCCTAGAAAGGAATTAAAAAGGCTACCAGGTGATAGGATGCTATATTCAATTTCCAAACAAAAACATCTATACTTCTCAAAAATGTGTTATTTTCTCTCCAGCGGATTATCAATAGCAGTCTTGTTTGAAAACACACTTCAGCAGGTAACGGTGGGGCTGAAATGCAGAGCTCTGCCTATCAAATTCATGTCAGAGGTAAGAAGAATACTCCCCACTAGGATCTTTAACCACTTCCCGACCGCCGTATGCAGAATGACGGCCGGGAAGTGGCTGAGTTATCCTGACTGGATGTCATATGACGTCCTCAGGATAACAAGCCGCCGCGCGCCCGGGGGGGCGCGCATCGCGGCGATCGGTGGTGTGGGGGGTCAGTCTGACCCCCCGCAATGCCGATCTCGGTAAAGTGCTTCGATCCGAAGCACTTTACCATGTGACCAGCAGTGACCAATCACGGCTGGTCACAGTGTAATACAGGAAAGCCGTTTATCGGCTTTCCTGTACTCAGGTCTGCAGACCTGATGAGGGGAGAGCCGATCGGCTGCATCCCTGACAGGGAGGGTTTGTGCTGATGATTTATCAGCACAGCCCTCCCTCGGATCACCACCCTAGACCACCAGGAGCCTGCCCAGGGACCACCATTGATGTGCCCACCCAGGACCACCAGGGAGCCGACCAGGGACCACCAGGGAGCCGATCTGGACCACCACCAGAGGGACCACCAGGTCTAGCCGAGGGACCACCAGGGACCAGCCG
>BLSH010492131.1:184775-208709 GCA_018402905.1 Glandirana rugosa | reverse complement strand
ATTTCGGACCGTGTGAAAAAGTCGTCAAAATGTATTTAATTATTTTCGACCGGTAACATCCGTGGGTAGTCACGTTTGGAAAACGACGTGTGACCAGACGATCCCCTTTATCTTTTTATTGTCTTAGTCGTCCCTTTTTTTTGGATTCGATGCCTACATGTCATGAGGCTTCTTGTTTTTACCTAAACAAGTAGTATCACTTTCTGACAGTTTTAGTTTAAAAATAAAACGGAAATCATGGTTGACTTCACAGTTAATTTCACCACGTCGCAAGTAAAAAAACGAAAACCAACCACCGTTGGCCTAAATCAGGAATCCGTCAAGTAGGAACAAAATGATAAAAAAATCTGTTTGGGTGCAGCGTCGCACGACCGCGCAATTCTCATTCAAAACGCAACAGCACTGAAAGCTGAAAATTGGTCTGGTAGTAAAGTGTTCTAAGTGCATAGTATTGAAGTGGTTAAAGACTACCCTGATGAACTGCCTAAGGACTAAATCCGGTTGCCACCAACCAAAAGCAAAAAAATGAACGCTGCACCACTTTAATTGACACTTCAGTTGGTACTAAAGGCAAAATAAAAATTTGATTTTGACAGTCTTTCACTATGATGAACAAATCCATTTTTGTTCTTCGGAGTACTGTACATCCGTAGCTTAGGTTTTTTTTCCCTGCTGATTCTGTTATTTTTCTATTTCCCCTAGCAGACCAGTGTGCAGCAAAAGGTTTGCACTGATGGGTGCCTACAATGGCCAGCTTTTATTAATTTATGTAAAACTGCTGAAAAAGTGTGCCAGGCTTTAATTTGTAAATCACTTATGTAAACTCAATCCAATCTACTAGTCTGCCTAACACTACCCTCTCCATACAATACTGCTGTCCAAAGTTGGCTCTGTTGTTTATCCAATGATAGAGAAGCCAACTGTGCATGGTAACCAATCAGCTTCTAACTTCAGCTTGTTCAGTTAAAGTACAGCTAAAGGTAACATACATATTATAGTAAATCCTCATATAAAGACCTGAAAGTTACACATGGTAATAAAGATAACTGAAATGATTATTTTCTTACCATATACTGCAATTCTGGTCTATAATCCCCTCCAGCAGTACTACTTTGGTGTATGCAAGTAATAGTGATGGGAGGAGTTGAGCAGAGCTCAGATGTAAACTCCTGTCAGTGAAATAGCTTGTCTAGTTATCAGTCCTCCAAGCCTTCTATCATGCTCAGTCGAAGTTACATAACATACACCCATCTGCCAAGCAATAGCTGGGTGTGTGCTATGTAAAACAGTCACAAGTCATTACAGACAAGCTAGGTCTAGGATCTAAATTAGTGGGCGGGCAAAGGAGGGACATAGGTGAAACTTCACTGGCCAGCCATGGGCGGAGCCTAATCGGGATGCTGTGTAGAATGAAATCCCTCAGCTTCCCATGTGATACAAGAGACCCTCCCCCACTGATGTCAAGACGTTTTTTGCAGAGAGCTAGATGCAAATGGAGACAACATTTGTTCAACACAGGCAATTCGAAAAACCAGGAAGTAAAGTTGTCAATTCTCAAAGGAAGTGCACATGAGAGCTGGAGACAAGGTAGATATCTCAACATCTTTACTGCTTTTTGCAAAACAATCAGAGACATTTTTAACCACTTCCATACAGGACGTTTATACCCCCTTCCTGCCCAAACCAATTTTCAGCTTTCAGCGCGCTCACACTTTGAATGACAATTACGCTCTCATGCTACACTGTACCCAAACAGCATTTTTATAATTTTTTTCACACAAATAGAGCTTTCTTTTGGTGGTATTTAATAACCACTGGGTTTTTATTTTTTGCGAAATAAGTGAAAAAAGTGTGAACATTTTGAAAAAAAAAAACACTTTTTTTTAGTTTCCAAGATAAAATTTTGCAAATAATAGATTTTTGTTCATAAATTTGGGCCAAACCTATACTGCTACCTCTATCTTTGGTAAAAAATAATCCAAATAAGTGTATATTATTTGTTCTGTGTGAAAGTCTACAAGCTATGGTGCCAATCATTGAAAATTGGTCACACCTGATGTACTGATGGACTCTCATATTTCTTGAAGGCCCAGAAATGTCAGGAAAGTACAAATACCGCCCAAATGACCCCTCTTTGAAAAGCAGACATTCCAAGGTATTTAGTATGAGGCATAGCGAGTTTCTTGAAGTTGTACTTTTTTCACACAATTCTTGGAAAAATTAAGAAATTATTATTTATTTATTTTTTTGCACAAAATTGTAATAACAACAAGTTATTTCTCACACACAGCATATGCATACTTCCAATTACACCCCAAAATACATTCTGCTACTCGCCCTGAGTATGGCGATACCACATGTGTGAGACTTTTTCACAGCCTGGCCACATAGAGAGGTCCAACATGTAGGGAGCACCGTCATGCATTCTAGGAGCAGAATTTTCACATCTAATCTCCTGATGACTCATTACCCTTTTGAAGGCCCTGGAGCATCAGGACAATAGAATTACCCACAAAATTACCCGATTTTGGAAAGCAAACACCCCAACGTATAATCTATGAGGCATTATGAGTCTTTTGTATGGTTCATTTTTTTCCACAAGTCTTCAGAAAACGTGGAAAGAAAATGAAGATTTATTTTTTTTCACAAAGTGGTCAATTTATATGATATTTCGATATAGCATGTATATAGCAAAAATAACCCCCCAAAATATAGTCTGCTACTTGCTCCGAGTGCGGTGATACCACATGTGAGACTTTTTCACACCCTGGCCACATAGAGGGGTCCAACATGCAGGGAGCACCATCAGGCATTCTAGGAGCATAAATTTTACATCTAATTTCCTAATGACCTATTACACTTTTGAAGGCCCTGGAGCGCCAGGACAATGTAATTACCCACAAATTGATCCCATTTTGGAAAGAAAAAACCCCAACGTATGAGGCATTATGAGTCTTTTGAATGGTTCATTTTTTTCCACAACTCTTCGAAAATACGTGGAAAGAAAATGAAAACCCTTTTATTTTTACACAAAGTGGTCAATTTATAAAATATATTTCTAACACATAGCATGTACATAGCAAAAGTTAACCCCCAAATTATATTTTCGTACTCGTCCCGAGTATGGCGATACCACGTGTGAGACTTTTTCATACCCTGGCCACATACAGAGGCTGAATATGCAGGGGGCACCGTCAATCATTCTAGGAGCAGAAATTACACATAAAATTTCATTCATACCACACTTTTGAAGGCCCTGGAGCACCAGGACAGTGGAATTACCCCCAAGATGACCCCATTTTGGAAAGCAAACACCCGAGGCATATTCTATGAGGCATGGGCTGCAGATAGGTACTCAGGTATTCTGATGGGCTGGTGACAGGTACTTGGTTACTCTGATGGGTTGGTGACAGGTACTGGGGTACTCACCATGGGTTGGTGTCACAATTAGAAGGGTGGTTGGTCAGAGCCTGCAGAAGCAGGAACATGTCACAAGCTCCACCCCAAAAATTGTCAGAACATGTTAAATGTTCCTAAAGGTGAACCTATCCTTTATAGTATCTATTATTTTGAGTACCATAATTTTTCTCCAATTTGCGGGCACACATGGCTTTGAGGCTTAACACATTTGGTATCCATTTACACTACATTACCTCTTATTATGTACAAAAACATTTAGGATTAAATTGCTTCTGGGCAATACAATTAATTTAATGCATTCTTCCTGAAATATAGGTGTGCATAAAGAGCTGCGCAAATATTTGACATAAAAAAATTAAAACTACTATAATTTTTAATTCTACAAGGCCTCTGCTTTCAGAAAATATATCCTGCTTAAGTGATTTTATAGCTCAAAATGCAGATTTTAACATACAGGCTGGGAGGGCAAGAAGCACACGTGGTGGAGAAATTCTGCAGGAGTGTTTATCCCAGCAAGGTAGTCAATTGGTTTGGACTTTTTCCTTTTTATTATTCCTAGTTGATTATTCTAAAATCTAAATGGAATCAAACAGAGATTCCAATGAACAAAAAAGCTGTACTAGATTTCGTTAGATATAGCAGCTGTCACCAATGTACAAGATCTTCCATAATCTTGTGATCATTGCGAAAGGCACATAAGGCATACAAACGGAGCGAATGGTGCAGTGCTAATCTGGTGTTTAGGAAACACTTTATCATTGACATCACAGCATCCAGCTTTAGTTTAAGTACATTTAGATGGTTCTCAGGGATGATAAATAAATTGGAAAAATATTTATAGGAAGAAGGACAAATGTTCTACCATGAAAGTAAATTGGGATGTTTGGAACAAGTATGCTAAAGCGAACACAAATATAAATAATACACAAATCTTCCCTGATGCACCAGCTCAGAGCTCATTTCTCTGATGGTGGAGGTGAGCAGTAACGACTAGGCCTCTCATCCCAGAAACATCCCAGGAATTTTCCAGTCAGGCTTCAAGGAGGTACGTAAATTGCCTACACTTATAGCAATTTTAAACGTACTTAACAATTGCAGACATTAATTTTATTTAAAAAATGGGTGGGTACATATGCTTTAATTAAACTATTTAACTACCATTTAAATGTAATATTTAAATTTACCATTTAAATATAATAGAACAAACCATTTATGCTTTACTCAATAAAGTACAAGTTCAGCAATATGCTTATAACCAGTATGTTTGTACAGCAAGTTACAATCTAAATGATTAACATCCTCCATGTTCATCTATGTTCATTTTCTCATCTTCCCCTGCAAGAGATGATTAACAAACTATTCCCAAAGGCACTGTGCTCTAAGTTTGACCTTCTATCGTTGATTTAATGCTATTTGGAACACTATCGCTATTTATTACAAGCCTCTGAAATCCCCTTAAAGCAATAGTGCAAATTCAATCTAATTTTTATATGCAAAGCACATGTACTGTACATAATGCAGATGTATGTTCATATTACAATTCTTATATAATATAAAAACAAACTTGAAAGCAAGCTTTTTAAAATGTAGCATACTGGCATGATATTGGAACAATAAATGTTCCAATATCCCCTTGCCACAGAGCAGTACAGTGTCACAGTTGAGTGCACTCACGTGACAGAGAAACTGCATTTCCCAGTACTGCTCTGGGACCTTCAGAGAACTCTGTTTTGCAAGCAGAATGCGGTTTTAAAATACCATCTGATCTACTCCTTCAATTACAATATATCTGTGTTGTTCACGGTGTATAAAGGAAGTTCTAAGGTTCTAAAGGGTATAGGACACCCACATTGCAAGAAACGGTGCATTCTTTTATTACTGGCTGAGAAGAATCCACATAAAGGGCGTGGAGGTAATGTGGTTAAAAAAAACCCTATAAAATAAAATTAGAAACGGCATCCAAGCTATAAATGAAACCTATCAACACCAACCTCCTTCAGCTAATGCTGATCACCTGAAGAAAATCTCTCTCTCCAATCCATTCAGAGTCACTAGCGTGGAACAGGCATGGAAGTACACCTGATCTTCAGTCTTGCCTACAGGTCAGAGACTCAAATTACTGACGCCAGAGGAGGCAAGCAAAGAGCATTTTCAGAATGGGAGCCCAACAATGGCAGCCCATCTACTTTTTAAGATCCATTTTTTCTTTTAGACGTTCCTACAGACATCAGAAAATATTCACCCAATCTGTTCATTTATAAACATACCAGGAAATAATTGTTCATGCCCTACCTGAATATGGCAGACATCCCCAAGTATTTCAGGCAGTGGGGGTATGTTAATTGGCCTGATTGAATTCTTCTGGCTGATCATCATTTTGTTTTCTTGAAAGAAGCTGGCAGTGGGACTTCTTGCCAAGTTCCATTTCACATCTCCATGGGCATATGCATGCTTATCCAATATGAGAAGAAATGTGTGCCACAACTGTTTGGCAGCTAGATTGCACATTGTGATGGAACCGCCTAGCACCCAGCTTGGGTGCTTCTGCCAAACAGTGCCTCCTGCTCTCCAAACCCTTCCAGCAGACTGAGAGCTAATACCAGCCTTTTTACAGGTCTTTATACCACTTCAAAAGTAGGTCAGTCACCACATGAACAATAAAACCAAATATTACCCAAAACATCACACAATGGTTAGATAATGAAGTAGAGTTGACAATAGGCTAATCTCACCTCCACGAGTTAGCCAAATTAGCCAACAGACAGAAACAATAGGTGACTTAATTAACAATGGGAATTCACACCTAGTGATGCTTTGATTAATTAGGGATCCCAGACTGTCAGGCAACAGTCTGCACCAGTCTATGAGACAAACCTTATACAATGTTCCAGCAGTCTGAAAAAGTGGATTTCATTTATCTTCATAGATTTCTTGAGGGATATTGTTGATAAATATTTTACGTCCCAAGTGAAGGAGCCTCTCCAACCCAGTCTACAGGAGGACCACCATATTCCTGCTGACCATTAACCTGTACAAGATTAATATTACATCTTTCCATCCACTTCAGAAGGGAAGCTTTATTGTCCTTATTCAGAGAAGTGATCCAAGTCTTGCTCTCAGCGCCCATCACGTGATTGTCCATCATTAGAGAATGATCTGCTCTCTCCATGGGATCAGAGGCTGAACTGAGCTCTTTTCCATGCTCTGACCAAGAGAAGCAGACATCCCCATTCTCCTCCATAGGCCATAATCAGTAGGTAGGAGGCTAGCCCCTAGTCCTCTCCAAAAGCCCCTGTCCCGGTTGGGTCTGTCACATGCATGATTGCCAGACTGAACGCCTATTGGTGACTTTTTTTTTTAAATATTCTTTGCGATTAGTGTTGTAGCACTTAATAATATGAATAATAATAATTGACCAGTAAGCTTCTTAGGAAATACAGTGAGAGCATGAATAAAATAGTGTTTAAAACAGGAGAAAATAATAAATACTGTAATATTATATAAACTAATATTGTTTGCAGTCATTAAACTTTGTTTGACTAGGTAATAAACTGCTTGTTATATTAAGTACTATAAGTCTTCATATTATATTGACACTTTTAGTGCAGCAGGCTTTCAGTAGATTTTAACATGCAGCTCATGCACTATTCAGGTCTCAGGATCATCAAGAGGAGACTAATAAATAAAAAAATATACTGCATACATGGGTCATTTTGAACCGCCAATACAATGCTTTAAACTGCTCATTCCTTCAAAACCTGTTGGTACGTTTCACGCTTTCCCTATAATGTAGAATGTTAGACAGTGAAAAAGGTTTTCATTTGAAGTGTTGATATATAGGGGTTGATTAACTCAAGGAAAATAGACTGTTCACTGTCAAGGGAAATAACACTTTACATGGGAACTGGATGATGGAAGTCGGCAGAGCGTCACCTTATTCAGTAAGCTCTAGGGAAAATTCGAGCAAAGTGCAACTTCCCTTGTAAAGTGAACATCCTATTTTCCTTTAGTCAATAAACCCCACAGAGGAGAAATATAGACATATATAAATTCACACACCCCAATGCTGTTATCACTTTCTCATGCAGCGATCAAGTTGATTTGCAATGAACTACATTCAGAAAAATCCACTTGTTTTCAATATCAATACTTCTATTAAAATAGGGGTTAAGACTTTAACACACCTACATTACAGAAATAATGTTAGGCCCCTTTGACACTTTTGCTGCCTTTCCCAGGGTGACAAAAGCAAATGAAAACTATTCCCCATTAAATCCTATGTAACTGTTCACACAGCATGTGCACTGTGCTTTGAAAAGTCCTGCATGCTGCATGTTTGGTGCAGTTTTTTAAAAACGAACCAAAAAGTCACCTTCCATTGTAAGTCAACGGGAATGCCTAAAATGTGCATCCGTGTGAAAGGGCTCTTATAGTTTAGTTTATTCATGTTGGTGTGGAATTCTGTAGTCTCAATTTTGTCCCTTAAAATGTATAAAGTCAACTGGGAATTGGCATACGTTAGCTAGAACAGAATGAACACTAAATTGGAGATCTGACTCACAATTTCTAGGTAGAGACAGGGATAATAAACTATATCTATACTAGAAGCCTTTGTCCATGTTGGCTGTAAAATTGTTTTGCCAAAAGTGGATTTATTTTGGCTGTAGTTAGGCTTTAATATGTTTGTTAAGCCAAAAAACAAGCAAACAAAAAAACAACACTTCTGCCCCGGAAGGATTTGCCCCCTTCCTGACCAGAGCACTTTTTGCGATTCGGCACCGCGTCGCTTTACCTGACAATTGCACGATTGTACAACGCTGTACCCAAACAAAATTGATGTCCTTTTTTTCCCCACAAATAGAGCTTTCTTTTGGTGGTAATTGATCACCTCTGCGGTTTTTATTTTTTTGCGCTATAAACAAAGAGCGACAATTTTGAAAAAAACAATATTTTTTTCTTTTTGCTATGATACAAATTAAAAAAAAGGCAGGGAAGGGGTTCAACTGTAGGGGCAAACAAGGGGTTAACTGTGTTCCCTTACTGTGTTGTAACTGTGTGGGGGCTGGGCTGGCCGGGGCATGACAGATCTAAATGATCTTGATTACAAGGACCAGTAGATCACTGTCATGTTCCCTGACAGAACAGGGAACCGGCGTGTTTACATTGGTGGTTCCCCGTTCTTTCTCTGTAGAAGGCGATCGCGGGTCACCAATGGACATCGAGTCAGCCCGACCCGCGGCCACACTCACTCAGCGTGCGCCCGAAGCTGCGCGAATCACAGTTTATATACAGTGATTTGCTCAGCAGAGCCACTTTGCTGCTTAACCACTTGCCGACCGCCCACCGCAGCGTGACGGCTGCAAGGTGGCTTGTTATCGCGAACCGCCGTCACAGGAAGGCGGCCGCGATAACTAGCATTGTGAACGCTGGAGGCGCGCTCACTGTGTTTGGGGGAGCCAGGGAGCGGGTAGGGAGGACTCGATCGCCGCCGGCTACCCACGATGGCTCTCCCGCACTGAAAGAACGGAGGTCCGTGTATGTAAACATGGATCTCCGTTCTGTTGAAGGGGGAAGGGCGATGATCACAGCCTTCCTGTATATGGAAGCTGTGATCATCCCCTTTCCCCAGCCAGGGCAGCCCACACACAGTTAGAACACGCCCAGGGAACACAGTTAACCCTTAGAGCGCCCCCTTCAGGTTAACCCCTTCACTGCCAATGGCATTTACACAGTAATCAGTGCATTTTATAGCACTGATCGCTGTATAAATGCCAATGGTCCCAAAAAAGTGTCAAAATGGTCCGACATGTCCGCTGCAATATCGCAGTACCGCTAAAAATCGCAGATCGCCGCCATTTCTAGTAAAAAATAAAAAAAACCCCAGAAATTAATTCTCATCATCTGTAAAGGCGGCAACTTTTGCGCAAACCAATCAATAAACGCCGATTGCGATTTTTTTTACTAAAAATATGAGGAAGAATATAAAATCGGCCAAAACCGATTGAAAAAAAATTTTTTATATATTTTTTTTGGATTTGTATTTTATCAAGTAATAAATTTGGGGTTTTTTTTGCAAAATTGTCGCTGTTCTTTTGTTTATAGCGGCAATCAGAAATGACGCAGAGGGGATCAAATACCACGAAAAGAAAGCTCTATTTGTGGGGAAAAAAGGACGCAAATTTCGTTTGGTTACAACGTCACACGACCGCGCAATTGTCAGTTAAAGCGACGCAGTGCCGAAAAGTGCTCTGGTCCTAAAGTGTGAAATCCTTTCTGGGCTGAAGTGGTTAAAGTATATTATACAGCACAGCGTATGTGCAGTGTCATTTGGCCCCCTGTATCACCTGAAATACCTGGCTGATCCTGCCAGTTTCTACCTTGCTGGAAGACACTGTTAAAACAGGTAGAAATCGGCTTTTTTATATATATATAAAGCACAGGCACTAGGATGCAGCTATTTATCTGGCAGAGGGGATGATATGCTGATGAGATAGTGGCTTAGCAACCACTTTGACAGAATTATTTTAATTGCCATGATCTACATCAACAATGAACTCTAACACCTTTAAAGCTAGAGAATGCAAGTTGGCCATAAGCCTCTGCATGTTAGACTCTATCTATGGTACACAGAAGAGCAGTTATAGCCACCCTATATAAAGGAATAATTTACATACCTGTTCAATACATTCTGTGTCTTTCAATTAATATTGAAATAATTCTGTATGCAAATGATCAACGCATTTAAAATGGCAAAGACAACAAAAGGTATACTCCCTTGTGATCAATTTGGTACTAATTACTACTCATTAGCAGCTAATTAACAACGTAAAGATAAAGTGCACCTAAGTGACGCTGAAGCTAAATCAGCTGCAACAAAAGCAGCTGTTTATAGTACAAATATATAACTGTAAAGGAAACAAAAAATGTGCCACAGGTAAATTTGCAAAAAATTTCCAACAGCTTTCCCCATTCTCGTCAATGGCATACCATGTCCTGATTCCATTCTTCCTCATATCCTTTATCAATTTCATCCAGCCATTGTGCTCTGGGATGGCCAAAACAATGTTACCACCTCATTTTGCTTCCCCAATATTCTATGGTATACGATCTTCAGTTATCTATTTGCGATCGTCAGCCCACTATGCATGTGAAATGTGCATTTTTCCTAATAGTCTAACAATTGTTTTATGTATGCTTCATACAGCTCATTATATATATATATATATATCCATACTCCCTTTTAAAGGAAACCCTTAAGCACCTTCGTTCACATAAATCAAGTCTTTATTTTATTTGCTTGTGACAGGGTTTAAAATTCAGCTCCATATATGACAGGGGTTTTATACAACTGAATCCTTATTGTTCTTGCTAGGAGACGAGCTTGAACTCCTTTCATATGCCATAACATTTGCTGGCAATCATACAAGCTTTTTTTCTCCCCACCATTATCATTCAATTTATTTAATCCTTGTACCAAGATAAGAGAATTTTACGTGTTAAAAATCACGTGCCCTCCTCTCTATTTAGCCCAGTACCACCTATATCTTTATCATTTTTTTTCCTTCTTTGTTTTTTAATCTACATGACAAAATATTTTAGATTTTGAAAGCTGAACTAAAAGCAGAAATTTGAATCTGTATAACGGTGTTATCTTATTGTATTGTAAAAGCCATCCTGGCCATTTCTGACACTCCTCTCCTACATGTAAAAATCATCATTTTTTGCTAGAAAATTGCTCAGAACCCCCAAATATTAAATATGTTTTTTTAGCAGAGGCTCTAAGGAAGAAAATGGCAACTTTTTATGTCACACGGTATTTGCACAGGAATTTTTTAAACACGTTTTTATTTTTGGAAAAAAAACGGTTTCATGAATAAAAAAAAAAGTAAAGTTAGCCCAATTTTTTTTTGTATATAAGATATTACGCCAAGTAAATCGATACCAAACATGTCATGCTTTAAAATTTCACACATACGTGGCGCCAAACTTTGGTACTAAAAAACTCTATAGGCGACGTTTTAACATTTTTTACAGGTTACCTGTTTAGAGTTACAGAGGAGGTCTAGAGCTAGAATTGTTGCTCTTGCTAAAACGCATGCGGTGATACCTCACATGTGTGGTTTGAACGCTGTTTACATATGTGGGTGCGACTTACATATGCATTTGCTTCTTTGCCCGAGCACACAGGAACGGGGGTGCTTTAAATTTTTTTTATGGTTTATTTTACTTTTATTTTTATATTACATTACCATATTTATTTTTACACTAGCTCTTTAAAAAAAAAATTTGATAACTTTTATTCCTATTACTAGGAATGTAAACATCCCTTGTAATGGTAATAGTGTGTGACAGGTCCTCTTTATGGACCCCACATCTCTCCTCTAGCCTGGAAAGACTGAGATCAGAAAAATAATTGAACGATCCCAGCCTTTCCAGCCGAGTCCATGGCTTGGTTTACTAAAGTCACAACGTCACGCCTGGGCATCCGAGGATCATAGAGGAGACTGGTGACCAGATGGTGACGGTGACAGATTCCTTCTCCAGGTCGTCGATCGTACAGGCAAGCCCAGAGAAGCACCGGAAGGCAGCGGGAGGGGGGGATGTCTCATCCCACTACCTGCAAGAAAGATCAAGTGGTTGAACTGCTGCGATGATCATTCTTATGGTGCGTGCACAGAATCACTGTCCGGAAAAAATGATATCTGGATGAGGCCTGTAGCTGTAGGCATCATTCAGATATCACCACTTAAAGCACACTTCACTTGAATAAGTCATGCTTGGCAGGCTACATCTGGTAAGTGTGACAGGGTGTATAATTCCTACTGCGTCTGCAACATGTGTACACCCCTGGCCAGTGGGCGAATGTGGTGGAATGGCCCAGTGGGAAGGCCCTGGGGAATGTTGGTGGGAAGACGGGGAGGCCCAGGTCTAAAGCTGTGTAAATCTCCGATGGCTGCCCTGTGTGTGTGTATATATATACATACACACACACACAGGGCAGCCATCAGACACACACACACAGAATTTCACAAAAGTGAGCACACCCCTCATATTTTTGTAAATATTTTATTATAACCTTTCATGTGACAACAATGCAGAAATGACACTTTGTTACAATGTAAAGTAGCGAGTGTACAGCTTGTATAACAGTGTAAATTTGCTGTCCCCTTAAAATAACTCAACACACAGCCATTAATGTCTAAACCGCTGGCAACAAAAGTGAGTACATCCCTAAGTGAAAATGTCCTAATTGGGCCCAGTTAGCCATTTTCCCTCCCCAGTGTCATGTGACTCAGTGTTACAAGGTCTCAGGTGTGAATGAGGAGTAGGTGTGTTAAATTTGGTGTTATCGCTCTCACTCTCTTATACTGGTCACTGGAAGTTCAACATGGCACCTCACGGCAATGAACTCTGAGGATCTGGAAAAAAGAATTGCTCTACATATAGATCGCCTAGGCCAGGGGTAGGCAACCTGCGGCTCTCCAGCTGTTGTAGAACTACATTTCCCATGAGGCATTGCAAGGCTGATGGATACAATTACTCCCAGAAGCATGATGGGAAATGTAGTTCTACAACAGCTGGAGAGCCGCAGGTTGCCTACCCCTGGCCTAGGCTATAAGAAGATTGCTCACTTTTGTGAGATTCTGTACATATAATTCTAAGGGAAGATTGTGGTTAAAATTAAAAGGGTGTTGTTTAACCACTTCAGGCCCGGAAGGATTTGCCCCCTTCCTGATCAGAGCACTTTTTGCGATTCGGCACTGCGTTGCTTTAACTGCCAATTGCGGGTCCTGCGACATTGTACCCAAACAAAATTGACGTCCTTTTTTTCCCACAAATAGAGCTTTCTTTTGGTGGTATTTGATCACCTCTGCGGTTTTTATTTTTTGCGCTATAAACAAAAAAAGACTAACAATTCTGAAAAAAAAACAATATATTGTACTTTTTGCTATAATAAATATCCAAAAAAAAAAAATAAAAAAATGAATTTCTTCCTCAGTTTAGGCCAATATGTATTATTCTACATATTTTTGGTAAAAAAAAAAATAATAATCGCAATAGGCGTATATTGATTGGGTTGCCAAAAGTTATTGCGTCTACAAACTATGGGAATAGATTTATGGCATTTTTATTATTTCATTTTTTTTTACTAGTAATGGTGGCGATCTGCAATTTTTATCTGGACTGCAATATTGCGGCGAACAGATCAGACACTTTTTTGGGACCAACGACATTTATACAGTGATCAGAACTATAAATAGCCACTGATTACTGTATAAATGTCACTGGCAGGGAAGGGGTTAAACAGAAGGGGACGATCAAGGGGTTAACTGTGTTCCCTCACTGTATTCTAACTGTGTGGGGGCTGGGCTGGCCAGGGCATGACAGATCTAACTGATCCCGATTACTGGGAACAGTAGATTTGTCATAAGTCCCCTGACAGAATGGAGATCCGTCGTGTTTATACTGGTAGATCTCTTGTCTGCCTCTGTAACAGGAGATTGTGGGTCCCCGGCGGACATAGAGTCCGCCCGACCTGCAGGCACGCTCATGCAGCGTGCACGAGAGTGCGCCAGCGCGCTCCTGCCCGCAAATGCGGCTGTACAGCTACGGCGACTCGCGCAACAGTGCCAACCTGCCGTCGTATTATAACGATGGCCGATCGGTAACTGGTTAAATTAGAACTATAGACAAAATATATTTTTTCCTTTTTGGATAGAGTAATGCAGAGTACCCCTTTAAGTTTATTTTTTGCTATCTGTGTCCCATTGGGGAGATTTACATTCCCTTCCTGTCCCATAGCCAAAACAGAAAGTAAGAGAAAATACCTGCAAATTAAGGTTTTGCAAAATGCACTGAGAGTTGCCAATACTAAGTCCACAAAAATGAAGTGTGTTGTCAGCCAATAAAAGGGCTTAAGAATGGAGTACAGTTCTGGCAGATCATTCATTTTCTGCACTTCCAAGGTCTTTAACCACTTGCCGACCGGCTGCAGTGCATATACTGCGGCAGGTCAGCTCTATAGCGCGAAACAACGTACCTGTACGTCAGTTCATGCAATAGCCAGCGGGGGCGCGTGTGCTGATTGGCCAGAGGGGGAGCCAATTAGCGGGTCCGGCGGATGTTATGTCTGCCAGCCACCCCGATCGCTCCCCAGGGATAAAACAGTGGTCTGCCAATGTAAACAAGGCAGGATCTTGTTTTGCTGCTAATTAGGAACACGGATCACTGTGTTCTTGTAGTGAGTCCATCCCCCACACAGTGAGAAAGCATCCCCTAGGGCAGGGATGTTAAACTGGGAGCCCCCAGCTGTTGCAGACCTACAAGTCCCATCATGTTTTTGACCGTAAGCGCTTCATGGGACTTGCAGTTTCGCAACAGCTGGAGGGCTGCCAGTTTGACACCTATGCCCTAGGGACACACTTAACCCTTTGATTACCCCTGGTGTAAACCCCTTCCCTGCCAGTGTCATTAGTACAGTAACCATGCAGATTTTTAGCACCGATTACTTTAGTAATGTCACTGGTTCCCAAAAAAATGGGTCAAAAGTGTCAGTTAGGTGTCCGATCTGTCCGCCTCAATACCACTAAAAATCGCTGATCACCGCCATTACTACTAAAAAAAAAAAAAAAAAATTATTAAAAATGCCATAAATCTATCCCCTAGTTTGTAAACGCTATAACTTTTGTGCGAAATCAATATACTCTTATTGGGATTTTTTTTACCAATAATATATAGAACACATATTGGCCTAAATTTATGAAAAAATTAGATTTTTTACTTTTTTTTACTGGATATGTTTTATAGCAGAAAGTAAAAAATATATATATTTTTTTCAAAATTGTCAAACTTTTTTTGTTTCTAGTGAAAAAATAAAAACCGCAGAGGTGATCAAATACCACCAAAAGAAGGCTCTATTTGTGGGAAAAAGACGACACCAATTTTATTTGGGTACAATGTCGCGCGACCGCGCAATTGTCAGTTAAAGTAATGCAGTGCCGTATCACAAAAAATGGCCTGGTCATTAAGGTAGTAAACTCTTACGGGGCTGAAGTGGTTAAAAGGGATAAATTGTACGTAAATGCATTTTTAAAAAAAATATCTTCTTCATCGTTTTGCCTTAACATACACTTTAACATTTGATTTTTGTTAAGAAAATACAGAGCCGTTGCCTTCAGATTCCATTTTTACCTTTCTTTCATTTTTAAAGAACATGGTTATGCAATTGCTATTAGGAATACATAGTACACACAAAGACCAAAAGAAAAGGAGAGATGGGACTTTAAAGGTTGTCACTATAGTTTCCCAAATAGGAACATGCAACAGTGGGATATTGGTAAAATCAGTATTTATTCTAATACATGTAACACTGTGGACATAGCATTTAAGAAATCGGCCTAGTTCCCGGAGGTCCTCATATAGCCAACCAGTATCGTATGAAGGCCCCAAAGTGAAGTGATACTTCTTTTCCACATAAAGATCGCAAGGCAAGGCAAGGCGACCGGGAACTAGGCAGATTTTTTAAATGCTATGTCCATAGTGTTACATGTATTTATTGCTACATTTTCTATATGTAACAATTTTTATATTAATGTATTAGGGTCGGTTCACACCTGAAGCGACGCGACTTGCAGGGCGACTCAAGTCTCCCCGCCTGAGATGACCTCAGCGCGGCTTGCAGGAGACTTCTATTATAGAAGTCAATGCAAGTCGCGCTGCGGTCGCCCCGAAAATAGTGAAGGAACTTTTTTCCTAAGTCGGAGTGACTTGAGTCGCTCCTATTAGAACAGTTCCATTGTACTGCATTGAGACGACTTGTCAGGCGACTCAAGTCGCCTGACAAGTCGCCTAGATGTGAACGGGCCCTTAGAATAAATACTGATTTTACCAGTATCCCACTGTTGCACGTTCCTATTTGGGAAACTATAGTGACAACCTTTAAAGTCCCATCTCTCCTTTTCTTTTGGTCTTTGTGTGTACTTAAATACGGGATGTGGTGTCACGTTTAGCAATATTCGCCTCATATGTTTTTTTATTAGGAATCCATAGTTTTATAAGTATTTTTGGTCTTCTACTGTATCAACTAAGATTTTAGTTCATTTTTTCAAAGGCTGAACTTGATTGACTTGTCCGTTTGTCATCTTTAGAAGCTACATATCTGCTAAAACAGCAAAACCAATAAAAGGAATGCCAAACTGAATAGTATATTTTACATTAACCCGACATCCTGCTCTGACTTACTTGGGATACATAACACACATAGCGAGATAGGAAATAATTGTAAAACTGACACTTCTAATGCCAGAATAGCTACAAAAGACCTTTAAGCTTTTACACAGCATGTTATATTAATATTTTAATATTTGTATCTTGCTTGTCATACAAATGTAGTAAGGGCAATAGTAAAGCTGACATTCTTAATGTCAGATTAAGTATAAATGCCTTGAATTTTTTACTCTGTGTGTAGTAATAGTTTAACTACTTAAACTATTGTGCAACAATAAGTATATATACCATGTACTTAGCAATAAAATCACTTCACAGAATTGGACGCAAACTTTGTCATGGGCTACATGAAAACATACACAATGACTAATAAATGTGGCTGCACTTTTTCCAGGATTGTACTCAGATAAAGCTGCTTCAATCCTGTGGTGAAGTGTAGAGACACTTGGCTGCATTATGCTTTCGCTATTTTTTCTAAGCTGCTATAATCATTTTTAAAGTTAAATTATTAGTTGAATTAAAGGCTTAACCCTATGAGATTGTGAAGTTTTTTTTGTTGAGAATGTTGCCACTTTTCAATACAAAACGGTGAACAGCTAGGTTATAAAACATATAACCGATATACAGTAAGCCAGAGCTCGACAATCCCCGGTCGCCAGGGTGACTAGAAATTGCGGCCTGGCGAGCGGCACCCGATACTTCTCTTCCCTCACTATCTAATTTCCGAGCCATTCTCTGCCTAAGCTGACAGCTGTTAAAGAAATAAAAAAAAAAAAAACGGGCAGTCTGCCAACACCGCTTATAAGTATAAACACTAAAGATACAAAATATACAATGTATCTTTTGGTTGTTTTAGATCAATGGAATTTACTCTGTCTCTAGATAAGGGATGTTTAAAGAGGATGTAAACCCTGATGAGGTTTACTTCCTCTATCTTCCCCTGCAAAGTAGAAACATAATGGGTTACAATGCATCGCACTTACCTACAAACGAGGCCTGCAACGTCCAGCGATGTCCCCTGTGCTGGCCGCATCCATCTTCAGCCCCTCTTCCTTCCAGGGCCGTGACTCTGGCTCTGTGACTGGCATGCGCGCAGGAGCCGCAAGTCACGGCACGATCTCAGGAAAGAAACGGCACAGAGGCCGTTTCTTCACTGCGCATGTGCCGAAATAACATCAGCACATCTAGTACACTGTATATCTCCTGAACCGTGCAGGTTTAGGAGATATGCATGGCACCTACAGGTAAGCCTTATATATAGGCTTACCTGTAGGTTAAAGTGGTTGTCACGGGTTGATTCATTCCTTGGTGGATCTGAAAGTGTTCTTCAGATCATTATCAGCTTGAAATATTATTTTCCAGTTCAGTTTCAACTTTTGGACAGATAAACTCGCATTCTTATCAAGCATGCTTTGATAATGCAGACTCTATAGTTGACTCGATGACCATTATTATTATTATTATACAGGATTTATATAGCACCGACAGTTTGCGCAGCGCTTTACAATATTAGGGCAGACCGTACAATTCCAATACAATTCAATACAGGAGGAATCAGAGGGCCCTGCTCGTTAGAGCTTACAATCTAGGACTATGAGCTGCCCAGACCATGAAGCAGCAAAGCAAAAACCCAAACCATAACATTTCCACATTCATGTCTCACAGTTCTTCTGAAATCCCTTCTTCAGTTTGGGGAAAACAGATCTACTGTTACTCTATCCAAACAAAACAACTTTATATTTGATCAGTTTTTGCTCCCAGTTCCAGAAGGCCTTGTCTTTGCCTATAGGATCAATGGTAAACTGGAATCTTGCTCCAATGTTCTTTTATAAAAAAGAAACTTTAAAAAAAAAAAAAAAGCACTCTCACGCAGGTTCGATTGGTGCAATCTTTTTCTGATTGTATATGGATTTTGACCCAAATTGTTGCAAGAGTTAACTGAACATCCCACAATGAAAGTTTGTGTTTTCTTGGAAGACTTCATTTAACATCAAACATCTTTTGGGTTGAATTTTCTAGGCTGGCCAGTCCTGCACAAATTAGCAGATGTTTCAAATCTAGTTGAACAAAGAAAAAAAAAAACATAAAAAAAACTCAGGATTGCTGCATCCATACAAATGAGGTAGATGCAGGAATCTCCCCTGCTGCACTATTGTATTCTAACAGCAGGAACTCCCCCCGCCACCATCAGAATACAAAGTTCAGTGCTGCAGCGGCTGATTAAATGCTGGTTTTCCAGCAAGTTTTCATGTGAAAAGTAGAAGTCTGGCACTGACACAACTTGGAGTAAAATATTGTAGACTATTTTTTATCCATCAAGACATAAGCAAATCCATCATGTAAAAAATATTGACGTGTTTCAGCCCCAAACTATGGGCCTTAGTCATTCTGGGGCAGGAACTGGTTTTCCAGCAGGACTGTTTGACAAAAGCTGGTCTTACAAGCTACTTCTGTTGAACAGACAGGGCTACACACAGACTGAAATCCGTGTATACCTAAGCTTTAGCCACTTTTCTAGAAGGTGGAATGATTGATTTCAATATTGTGATATTTTTAAATCCCTTGCCATCCACAGCCTTCTTTCTTAGGGCCTCAGAGTGCTCCATTTATCTTGGCCTGATGACATGACACATTTCAATAGCAAAGAGAACACCAACCCATACAGTGAGGGGAAAAAATTATTTGATCCCCTGCTTATTTTGTATGTTCGCCTACTGACAAAGAAATGATCAGTCTATAATTTTAATGGTAGGTTTATTGTAACGGTGAGAGAGACAGAACAACAAAAATATCCAGAAAAATGCATTTCAAAAAAGTTATAAATTGATTTGCATTTTAATGAGTGAAAAAAAGTATTCGATCCCCTGTTAATCAGCAAGATTTCTGGCTCCAAGGTGTCTTCTAAACAGTTAACGAGTTGAGATTAGGAGTACTCTCTTAAAGGGAGTGCTCCTAATCTCAGCTTGTTACCTGTAAAAGACACCTGTCCACGGAAGCAATTAATCAATCAGATTCCAATCTCTCCAACAAGAGCTGTCCAGGGATGTCAGGGACAAGATTGTAGACCTACACAAGGCTGGAATAGGCTACAAGACCGTACCCAAGCAGCTTAGTGGTACGATTATTTGCAAATGTTTGCCCCTCCCCCCGCCATCTTCTAGGACACATCACAGGTCTCAGAAGACTACAGGACCATTCACAAGGAGCAGCGCGACTCACATACGTGCAATAGGAAACTGGCTGTGATACCACAAGGCTTAACTTCCTGTTGCCCTTACTTCAGATGCCAGAGCCTTCACTCAAAGTCTATGGCTAGGGTGAGGATATCGCTGGAACCCTGGACAGGCAAGTGTCCTGACTTATTTTTTTGGGGGGAGCCTGGAGCTCCTCATTAAGGATGTGCACATTTATGCATTCCCATGGTGCAGGTCCGGTATGTGAATAACGAAAGGGACTGGCTTAGAAAAAGCCAATCCAAGCAAACAAGCAAGCTAATCTAAACACCTGAGCCAACCCCTTGAGATCAGTTCTCCAGGGACTGTGAGGCTGGGTTCACAACTATGCAGATTACACCGCATCCAATTCACATGACACTTGAAAACACATTGTTTTCAACGTGCCAGGTTTACATGGGTGTGGTGCATTCGCACTCCACATTGCACAGAAAACGTGTCCGTTTTCTGTGCAATGCGGTGCGAATCCCCAACCTATTAAGTTCAATGGGAACGCATCTAACACAGAGATGTGTTCCGCACTGAATGGGGAATTCGCACCTCAATGGTGTGAATCCAGCCTTAAAGAGCACATTTGCAGATCCTCTCCATGCTGACCTTTACTGTATCAACCAGGCGACGACGATCTCAAGTCTATGGTCACCTTACATATATAAACCACCAAACAAGCCTTTGTAGCCTATGCTTTATTTACACTACAATCTACAATAAAGACATAAAATAATTTTGAAATAATCCGATGTTACAAAAATACAACACAATTACAATAATTGAATGCTATGATTCACTGCATAAAGTACACACATCAAGCCTGATGCTTATGAATTCTTAAAGCATTCAAGCACACACACTGAATTATTTAACTTGGTAGACTGTAGGAATGTCATTCCCAAAAGAAACAGAAGTAATTTCCCTGACAGGTAAAGACACACGGTTTAAAATGAATGTGATTCCAGTCTCATCCTTCAACTGATTCAATTAATAAGTATTGTATATAGCAATTAATGCTAAGATAACAAGCAGAAATGACCCCTGCAAAAGGCAACATTAATTACGCAACAAAATCTGTACAGTGATGACTGCAGCAGCACAAATTCATATGCCAAGAATTTACAGCTAAATTATATATAAACTGCTAACATAAGTGACCCACAGTTAATGTGCACAAAGAAAAAAAAATTATATAATAATGTTAGTTGTGATAATGGTATTTGCACACCAGACTTTTTCATTCAGTTAAATTTTTAAGGATGAAATATTAGTATAAACTGGTATAATCAACCTACTGTTGGGTGTATGGGCATTCCAATTAAAATGAAATGACATTTCCAGTTATGATGTGAATTTTCTAGTTAGCAGATATTTATTTGTGCAATGGGTCCCCATTCCTCAGCCCCATGTAAGCAATCCACATTCTACTGTTCTTTATAGTTCATGGTGGCAGTAAAGCAGAACCCCAGCCCAAAGTAACAAGCAAAAAAAAAAAAAAAAAGAAAAGCCCATTGAAAGGTAAAATTAAAAATTAAAACAGCTGTTGCCACATTCAAACCAGAGAATTCCTATCGGTATTATTTTCCTCCACTAGTTGCTCCCGGCCAGCATCATTCAACTCACTTGCTCAGGTTGTAATGAACCCTGCCCTAGCCTATGACTGAGCAGTGAAAGGAGAAGCAGCATTATAATGAGGTAATCTCTCGGCCACTTTGCTTTCTCCTCCAATCAGTATGCATTTTGCCAGCACATGAAATGATTGGGTCATTCCTCTCCCAGAGCATGCCTGCAGTACAAAGGATTGCCATATCAAATTCAGGTACTTATAATTAATACATGTAATCATGCACTAATGATTACAGAGCTGCATACATGTTGCCATTAATCAATCTGCTTAGAATTCAGGTTGAGAAGCATGGTATTAAAAGCAACATCTTTCCTTCAAGTCTGACCACTTTTGTGTCATGTTACCAGATTTCACCAGCAAAAGTAGCAAGTGTGTAAAGGTTTTCAATTTCTTTCAGGGGTTGGGTGATTCCAACTGTATTGCTACATTGAAGGGTCTCGAGCAAAGAATTGCAATTTAAACTGGAAATCCCATTTCAGAAATTGTTGATGAATGATTTTAAATTCCATGCTCTCTCTGGTATCCAAAAGGTTATGTGTTCATCACAAAAAAAGGTCTCCATGTAACAATGACAGCCCTTCAGGCACTAGGGGAGATGCAAACACAATAAGAACTGGAACAGAGGCCCGAATCCAAATGGTCCAATAAAATAATAATTCTCAAGATTGGGCACTTAAGGTTAATACCATGCTGTTTTCTGGACATCTTCCACCTGGCACAGATAAGAAATTAAATAAGTAGTATGGCCAAAGCTTTTTTGGCTATACTTCTCTTATGGATCATGCACTTCATTCTGCGCTCTTGTGACCGGTTTTCAGCCAACAGCAGGCTAAAGCCCGCTGTTGGCTGACGTCACTAAGCTGGTCCAGGCTCTGGTGATCTTGATTTCTATGATCAGGATGCACCCAGATGCCTGGACCAGCAGTTGGTTCATCCTCTCAACAAGCCGTTTGGAGACTAAGCCAGCCACTCCCGAATCCTGCACAGCTCCAGCCAGTGAGAGCTGGAGGGGCAGAGCAGAAATCCAGGCTCACTGCTCAATGAAGGCAGAGAACTGAGCAATCAGTGGTCTTTGGTCTCTCAGTTCTCAGTCTTAGAAGCAGCGGGGGGACAGATGCAGAATACCATACATGAAATTATAAAGTGCTACTCATGACAATTAAGTAATCAATCGCACATGGGATGTAACAATATTACTGAATCAGTGCAATATTCTATATACATGAAATTGATCTATATACACAATAATAAAGTGCAAACAGTGCTAAAAAGTTCATCACATACAATGCAAAAAGTGCTCCGCGCATACATTTGTGCAAAAAGGTTTTGTGAAAAATGTATTTCCAAGTGAGGGTCAAACTTCCACAATCAAACAGTCCATATCCAGATAAATTTGGTGATAAAATTGCAACCACTTAACATAATCTTCCACCATGTGTTTACATGTGTCACTACCATTGTGACCCCTCCACCAGTTGTGCCCTCACCTTATGGGCTTTAAATATGCACCTTGTTTATATATCCACTTGGGCATTCCTTCCAGCACTCCCCCTGCTTATTGTCAACCAAGCTCCATGGATCAAACAAACATAGAAAGCAATGAGACCAAACATAGTGCTTTGTTGTTTAACAAACTCATTTATTAAAACAGTCACAAATGGACACTCACATAATGCAACTAAAAACACACCTGTAAAGCTATGTGCAACAACGGTATTCCTGGATATCACCTGCCCCCGGATCTGCAGCCCCGGTTGTAAGAGTCTCCTAAACCGGTGAGTTCCTAGCTTGCTTCCTTTCCCAGTATCACAGCTGTCAGCCGCTCTAGTCCCTCCTACTAGTTTCGTCACACCCACGTGACTTCATCAGGGAGATCAGTGGTCTTCGGTCTCTCAGTTCTCAGTCTTAGAAGCAGCGGGGGACAGATGCAGCATCCACCCAGGTGAGTATACGTTTTTTTTTTTTGTTTTTTTTTTTTTAAAGAACCTATACTTCTCTTTTAATGAATACTTTATTGTGGGTACAAATAGGTATTAGTCGATTGCAATTTGAAAAATTGCAGTCCGACTTTGCCAGGTTTGGATCCACTTTATTTGCAAATAATTGGATATTAACCACTTGCCGACGGCTGATCGGCATTTGACGGCGACAAAGTGGCGCTGTAACGCGAATCGCCGTCATACGACGGCGGCCGCGAACTCGCGCCGTGTGCGCGCGCGCGCCCCCTAGGCGCGGGCGCTGCAACGGCATTTGTTACAGGGGCTTTCAATCTACAGGGCCAGGCCAATGATTTTTGGCCTGGCCCTGTAGATCGCCCTGCCAATCACATTATTCCCCTGCCTCTGTAAATGTAAACAGAGGCAGGGGAAGTTCCTTCCTCTTCCTCCCTGAAGTCCTTTTCGACATCAGAGAGGAAGAAGAAGCATCTAGAAACGT
>BLSH010492131.1:167640-179698 GCA_018402905.1 Glandirana rugosa | reverse complement strand
TACCCGTTTGTTTATGGAGACGATCGATCACATATACTTAACTAACTTAATTAATATTATAAAAACAGAAAGGGAACCAAAGTTAAATATCTATAATCCACACAAAGTGACATCTATTTGATGTCATCTCTGACCACGTGTTTATAGTCGGTCAGGTGACTTGGACAAAAAAGTAAATGAAGTCATTACATACTTTTTTATACACTGAGGACAGGGGGGGTTGACTATAGTAGACCAGAACCTCGAGAGTGACTTTTCGAGTACGAATTGGTGAAGTCGGGGCCTTCCTAAAGGTCGAAATCCTGGCCTCGGGAAAAACGACTGCATTGCATGACCGCGCAATTACCATTTGAAGCGGCGAAGTGCCAAATTGCAAAAAGGGCTCCGGTCCTAAAGCTGGAAATCCTTCCGGGGCTGAAGTGGTTAAGCATGAGCTTTTCAGTGAGAGCTCCAAGACCAGATGATATCAGTTGGGGGGGACAGGAGTCACATATTTTTTCATACATTACTGAAGTAAATGAAAAAACAGGTTCAGTGGACTGGCTGATATTTGTGCACCAGTCTCTACTGTAGTTTATCTACAGTGAAACACACCTAATATCTATAAATTGAAACCAAGGGAAAGACAAAAATATTATAATTAATTCAATCAATTCATATACACTAGCTAGCAGAGGTATTTGTTTGCCCATTGCTATAATTTGGTTTGTGCTTAGCTTCAGGAACGTACAAAACATAATAACGGAATGTTACTCTGCTACTATGTGTCATCCAGCCATCTGCAATAAAATTGGCTGTAATTAAAAAGCTAAAAGTGAATAAAAGGACTAAATAGCCAACAAAAATGTAATGATGTATCTGGACCATAAAGTGTAAAGCTGGGTTCACAGTTTTTCCTATAGTGGGTTGTGGTGAACACATGCATTGCGTGTATTAGAACACAGCGGTGCCATTCATTTCAAATGGAAACAACACAGCTGCAATGCACATGTGCTGCAGTGGACCACAACACCTGGTAATGTGGGTAATGTACTGTTGTGCAATGTGGTATGATGCATTGCCAAAAATTGTATATTTCATTTGTTGCTACACAGTTATTTTTCCATAGGAGTTGTCATTAGTTTAAATATGAATTCCAGGTATTGATATTTTATACATAGTTGGTCCAGCTTGGACCAATGTATCTATGTAGATGTCAGCTTTTCTCAACTAGGGTTCCTTCAGAGGTTTCTTTCTAGGGGTTCCTTGAGCAATGAGCCACTTCTGCCTCTCAGATGAGTAACCACTGACGATGATGATTTAAGTTATCCGTAAGGGGGATTCTTCCCAATGACCACAAATGTAAGGACCATTCTCCCTAATAACTATCATATAAAGTATACTATAGCTATTAGCAGGGGTTCCTTGAGTCTGGAAAGTTATTTTAAGGATTCCCCCATGTTGAAAAGGTTGAGCAAGAATGACATACCTGCAGATGCCCCTGGAAGCTGGAAGTAGACACCACGACTCCAGTGATCTCCTCTTGCTTCTGGGTCCCATGCTGAGTGGCTGGCCTGATGTATTCTGAACAAAAGAAGTTGGATGCTTGGCACGGGCACCATTCAGAGAATGCGTTACATTTTCTGAATAAATGCAAAGTGTTCTTTGGCTGGAGTGATGTTACCCTAACAATAAGCTCATCTTATTTGCTCCCTTTTGGTCTGTTACATATATAATTCTGTTATATCGGTTTGATTATTGAAAAAAATTCTGCTGATTGTGCTAGAAATCACATGAGCAGATACCTTCCTTTGCCCTCTGCCTGTAAACAAGAAGAGGAGTTAGAGATGTAGATGACTCCTGTTCTGTGTTCTTTATAATGCATTACAGAAATGATGTAGACAGGGCTGATAACAGGTGCTTTGGAAATCACAGCCAAAAATACACAATGTTACCACGTCAAAGAGGAAGGTAGACGACCACTATATTTTTGTCACCTCCAACAGTTATTTCTCTGTGCTTGCAGCGAGTGCATAGGTGAGATTATTTTTGCCTTGACATACTCTTTAAGGAATGAACAGTACAATTTAACAAGTTAAATATGACCCTTTAGGAAGGGCTGACATATTTGTTAACCGCTTAATGACCAATCCACGTACATTTACTGCAGCAGGACGGCCCTTTAGCGCGAAATCATGTACTTGTACATCATTTTTTCTTCGGGGTCTGTGATTGGCCACAGTGGGAGCGCACCCCCCAGGGACACATTTAACCCTTTGATTGCCCCTGATGTTAACCCCTTTCCTGCCAGTGTCATTAGTACTATCACAGTGCATATTTTTTTAGCACCGATCACTGTATTAGTGTCACTGGTTCCCTAAAAAAGTGTCAAAAGTGTAACTTTGTGTCTGATTTATCCACCACAATCCCGCTATGAGACGCTGATCGCCGCCATTACTAGTATATATAAAAAAAAAAAATCAATAAAAATTTCCCATAGTATGTAGATGCTATTACTTTTGCACAAACCAATCAATATACGCTTATCAAAAATATGTGGCAGTATACATATTGGCCTAAATTGATGAAGAAATGTGTTTTCTTTTTTATTGGATGTGTTTTATAGCAGAAAGTAAAAAATATGTTTTTTTTTTCAAACTTTGTTTATAGCACAAAAAATAAAAACCACAGATGTGATCAAATACCACCAAACGAAAGCTCTGTTTGTAGGAAAAAGGGACACAAAATGTATTTGGGTACAGCGTTGCACGACTGTGCAATTGTCAGTTAAAGTAACACCGTGCCGTATCTCAAAAAATGGCCTGGTCATGAAGGGGGTAAAACCTTCTGGGGCTAAGCGGGTTAAACTGAAATTACACATTAAAAGAGAAGTTCTTAAAAAATAAAAAAATATATACTCATCTATGTGGATGCAGCATCAATCTGATGCTTCATCTGTACCCCCCTGCTTCTAAGGCTGAGAACTGACCAAAGACAGATGATCATTTGGTTCTTAGTCTGCAGGAGCAGGAAGACGGTGGCTATCAGTCACTGGCTCTTTGCTCTGGCACTCCAGTAAAAGCTGGAGGGGCAGCCCCTCCAGTACTCACTGGAGAGCCATTCTGTGCAAGGGGAAAGAGTGGCTGTAAAGTTGGGATTTTTCCAGAACCTGGATCAGCTGAGTGATGTCTAAAGCCTGCTTTCGGTTGAAAATGAGTCACAGGAGCACAGAATGAACTGTATTCTGGTGATCCATTGGAGAAGAAGTATGGCGCCAATACTGACCATATTTCTCCTTTAAAGATGTATCGGCAAATAAAAAAAAAGTGTTGAGCTTATATGGCATTACAGAACACAGCAGTGATGTAAGGAACCACTTAATGCAGCAGGACACCAGGATATCGACACCCCTGATAGTGTTGGTTTCTAAACATTAAATTGGTCTGCAAGAAAAAACAGCAAAAAAAAAAAACAACACCCCGACAGATATAGTGCCGGTTCACACAGGGGGCGAACCGACTTCAGGCGCGACTTTGCTAGGCGATTTAAACGCGACTTCAGCGTGACTTTTGGGCAACTTGCAACATGACTTAAGGCGACTTGGCCTGTGGCCAATCAGAGAAGGGAGGGAGGGGGTTGCCTGGGTAATTCGTGGGGAGTGCCTTGGTAAATTATTTTCTTTTTCCTATAAAGTCGCTTCAATAAAGATGGGGATCCGACTTGGAGGTGACCATTGAATTCTATGGGCACAAGTCAGATAGAAGTCGCCCTGAAGTAGTGCAGGAAACTTTTCTGAAGTCACAGTGACTTCAGTAGTGTACATTAAGATGGCTCCCATTCATTTCAATGGGATTTCTGATGTCAAGCGATTTGGGGCGACACAAGTCGGAGCGCGCAAGTTGCCTATGTGTGAACTGGCCCTTAAATAATAAACAATTTCTTTTCCTTTCCTTCTTCCTTCCCTTTCTCTCTCTCTTTTTCTTGTTGTTGTTGTTTAATATTTGTTTTGTTTGTAATTTGTCATATTAAAATTTTCAAAAATAAAATCTGATAAAAAAAAAAAAAAAGAATTGTTCTGCAAAATACATTATAATTTCTATCATATGCAAAACAATGGCACCATCCTAATGAACACAGTAACCCCAAAGCATTGTGGCGGTAGAATCCATATACTAGTGTAAATAATTAAAGAATCATGCAAAAAGAATACCGAGGGAGGAGCACAAATGTGTATTTGCACGCAATTCTGCATTTAAGTGCTCATTTATATTGCTTATGTATATTGTCGAATTTGCTCCCTTCATTCTGTGAATATAGACATAACTTAGAGCTGCACGATTCTGGCCAAAATGAGAATCACGATTATTTTGCTTAGAATAAAGATCACGATTCTCTCTGAGAAAAAACTGTTAAGTTTTTTTTTTTTGTTTTGAAAGGGTCATTTTTCCCCAAAAAATGCGTTTGAAAGACCACTGCGCAAACACAGTGTGACATAAAATATTGCAACAACCTCCATTTTATTCTCTAGGGTCTCTGCTAAAAAAATATATAATGTCAGAAAGGATTTAGTCTTTAAATGGTTAAACTAAACTCTTGTATACACCTTGGAGTTCATTGCTTTGAAGTAATTACTTTGTATCTCTTCTAGCTTCTTTTAATCAGCAGTGATGTCAGACTTGGCAGTTTGCCGAGATAGGAGAGACTCAAGTTGCTCCGACTTAGAAAAACATTCCTGGGGAGACTTCAGGCGACTTGCATTGACTTTTATTACAGTCAAGTCGCGCTGAGTTGCCCCGCAAGTCGGACTCCATTAACTGCACTGAAAATCGCGGTAATGCCTGATGGAGGGGTGAATCGAGATAACAATTTTATTACGATTACTTGTGCAGCTCTAACACAACTTACAATTACTGCAGACATGGGTCTATAGGTGTAGATTATCCCTTTTTATGAGTTAGGGTTGCTTTGCATATGTTCCAAAGATTTCTGAAATTATCTAAGAATATTTAACAAGAGCATTAACTAAAACACAAAGTGGCTGAAAACTATGAGAGCCAACTTGACAATTTTGTATTGCAATGTATTTCTTGAAGACAGACACAATTAAAAACTTAAAAAAAAAAATTACTCACGTAAACTACACTACACTTTCCCTTTTAAAAACCGTGCCAACTGCTGCTGCTCCCTCGCCTGCACTTCGCTTTATTAAAGTGGACCTATCAGTAACTTTACAAGGGTTCATGAATAAATGATATCAGCTTGCTGCAGACAGGAAGGAGCACATTTATAATCTCCCTTAACCCTAAGTGTCACTTTCTGTAACACTAACATAGTAGCAGGTCAGAAGGTGAGAGGTAGCAGTAGGGGCCGATCTGTGTGAGACGTGTACATACAGCCCACAATGTAAACACTACTGCACAGGCACTGCGATTTACATGACTATGTCAACATGTCATTTGCTTCAAAAAAGTAAGATGCACTGAGCTGGAACAAACTAGAACACTGCCAAGGATGCTTACAACAGACACCTTTTATTCGCAATAAAGCAACTTTTTTTTAAAATCCCTAGTTGTGTAAGAAAGGTGGGAGTATTGCTATCCTGTCTGTTGTGCCTAGTATACATGATGAGATTATCAGACGAATGACCGTCCATTTTTTTTTTTTTTTTTTGCATGCCAGTATTATATCGAAAATGAAAAAGGTTACCAAAATCACGAAAACTCTCATAAGACAGAATAAAAATTCGGAAGTGATGCCATGCATTGTATTGTATTTTCGGACGACAACTGTACTGATTAAACAAAAGTCGCACGATCTGGTATCGTACGAGAAACATCTTTGTGCTTTTCCCATCGGATAATTTTGCACGAATTGTCTCGAAAGCTGTGTACTAACGATCAGATTCTCGCACGATCGCTTCAAAAACGGTATTTTTTAAAAACGATTTTCTGATCGCGTGTATGGGCCATTACGGAGAGTATTGATTCAGGAGTGCCAGAAAAAGAGCCATTTGAGTTGGAGATGAGAAACACCAAAGAAAAAAGACGGATTCATGAGAAATAAAGGCTTTCAAAGGTTGACCTCATTCATACCAGTGTGAACTGAACCATCTTGATAAAATAACAAACGCAAGTAAAACATTGGATTTGTGCAATACTTACGCGTTTTACTTACTAAATAGAATCTATACTTTCATTTTTTTTAGATACATTTAATGTATGGCACTGTATTATCTTTGTATATTTGCTGCCCATGATGTAACATACATTATACTATTGTAAAGTGTATGTTATGTAATGTACATAATGATTGCGAGTTTCTAGTCTCCTTATGAGCGAAAGATATTTTTTTTTCCCTTTTTCTATAAACCTTTACACAACAGTCTGGCAGATGCATAGGAAACCAAGCTACAGTATGAGTAATGCTTGGAGAGGAGGTTAAATGAATCTCTCCCCAAAGCCTAGCACCGTGCGCCGAGTTACTATGGCAACCGGAGACACTGGAGGTTCAGGAAATATTGACGGCGCTTAACAATTAAAATATATGAAATACAGGTAGAATGATAATCAGCTGATAAAGCATATGTATGAAAAAAAAAAAAGCAAATAAAAATGACACAACATGCCACAGCAAATCAGAGGGAAATAGCAGCAACCCATGTACATAGGTAGCTTTAAAGAAAAATTCTAAGCACATAGTATACAGCAGCAAATGCCCCATGTAGTCCATTTTGTAGAAGCTTAGATAAAACAAACATTTAACAGAAAATAAGAAGCAAAACCAAATTTCATTAGCAAATACCATCACACCATTATTTTTAAAAAGGGACATATTTTAGGTACCCTTTTTGTTCCGGAAGCCAACAGCTAGTATATGTAAATGACACAGGAAGCATCTATTGATGCACAGTATTGTGGATGTCACTCATTCCCCCCTGCTGCTGCATTATTTTGATTGACAGGAGGCTCACGCTGGCTCGTGTTTATGGTCAAGTGAGCTTGTTGTCAGTAAATCCTTCAAAACGTTTCCAGTTTCGTCTTAACAGTAACATTTATCTCGGGACATGCTTATATATTCCTGCCTCAGATCATCATGAGAGTGGAAGTATATTAAATCTATGATATACTGATAAACTTAGATCCAGGTTCATGTAAAGACAAATTTGGAATTCTGAGGAAGGCTGGGGACCGCTATAAAAAACTGATCAAAAGATATAGTAATGCATGATATATTTACAGTGTGTGCATATTTTATGCTCATACACATAAATATAAATTTTTATATTCTGCTAGTATAGCTACCTAAAATCCTCCATTATCTTATCTTCCCATATTCCCTGCACACTAGAAATCACAATTAGGAGCCTATTCATAGCAGAGGGTAGAAACGTGTAGCCACGCCCATACGTCTGACTTCATCCCATTTCCAGAATCGGCACCAGACGTGCGGATTCACTATGCGCTTCACGCTGGTTTGCCCAGTCTCCTTTCATCCACAGCCACTTACAAGCGCTACTCTTCTATACCTGGTTTGCTTCCCTGCTGAGCTCTGCTTACCCAGCTGCTTTCCTGCGCTACTCTGCTACACCGGGCTACTTCCCTAAGCAAACTCTGCACACGCTCATGGAATTTCCCAGCAGGGTCCTTATAGTAGGGCGACATGCCATATGCGAGTGCATTTTATGTTTTAAAGGAGTTGTAAAAGGCAGAAGTTTTTTTTTTTATCTTAATGCATATGCATTAAGATGAAAAAAAACTTCTGTGTGTAGCAGCCTCCCCAGAACCCCCTAAGACTTACCTGAGACCCCTCTCTGTCCAGAGATGTCCAGGAATCCTTCAGCCATCCGGGACACTCCCTCCTGATTGGTTGATACACAGCAGCAGCGGCGCCACTGGCTTCCACGGCTGTCAATCAAAGTCAGTTAGCCAATCAGGGGAGATAGAGGACGGGACCAAAAAGCAGCTCTGTGTCCGAATGGATACACGGAGCTGCATGACATTAAATTCAATTTTAATATGAATGGACTTTTCCAAAAAAAAAAAATAAACACATACAGTGTTAGAAATTCGGTCTTGCAAGAATTTCCCATCCTGCTCCTTTAAATTTTCCAATCACTGAAGTCAAACACGGCCATCGATTTGATTCCACTAACGAATAGAAGTGAAAAATTTCAAAATTAAATTCTCCTGGTGTATAGCCATCTTTACTCCCATTTTAAAGAGAATTCACAACTGAGGCTGTGGTGTATAGCCTGCCGCATGTCACAGAGCTTTCTTTACTTAAAGCGGAACTTTACCCATAACAACTTGATAAAAAATAAGATAAGAAACTTTATTTGTCATTGTAACCAAGCACAATGAAATTTCTCATATAAACACTCACATTATGCAAACATCAATACAAAACATAACTTACCCCCCCCCTTCCCTGAGCAGCAACCACAGCAGATATCAGATCAATATCACCTCTGTCAGTCTATTTTAAAAGAACCTCATTAATCGTCCTAATGGCATTTGGGTAAAAACTCTTCTTAAAATGATTTGTCCTCACCCTAATATTCCTGTCCTGTCTGCCAGATGGCAGCAGTTCAAAAAGATCATTGCCAGGGTGGGACAGATCCTTTGCTATCCTTTCTGCTCTGTAGATGCAATGGGACTGGTGAATTTGGTCAATCGTGACAAACTCACAGCCTACCACTCTTTGTGCAGAATTTATGATTCTCTGTAGAACAGCCTTCTCCGATACCTTACAATTAGGATACCAGGCAAGAATACAGTATGTCGGCACACTTTCAATAGATGACGCTAAAAAGACCCTAATATCTTCTCATCCAGGCAATGTTTCCTAAGGAGACGCAAAAAATATAAGCGTTCCTGACACTTTAACTACTGCTCTCACATTTGCTGACCAAGTTAGGTTTTCCACGATTTGAACGCCTAAAAACTTAACAGGAACTCGCTCTACTAATTCCCCCCTTATAAAAAAATGTCACCAAGTCAATTTTTTTTCCTAAAGTCTACTATCACCTCATTTGTTTTACCTGTGTTTAAAAACAGGTTATTTTCCTCACACCACTCCACAATCTTATCCACCTCTTCCCTGTAATGCACCTCATCCCCATTCTGAATTTGACCAACAATAGCAGTGTCGTCTGCAAATTTGACGACAATATTAGTTGGGAAATAGGGAACACAATCAGGAGTGTACAAAGAGTAGAGGATGGGGCTCAACACACAGCCCCGTGGAACTCCTGTATTAACAGTATGCTCAGAGGAGACATATTTACCCAGTCTGACCACTTGTGGGCGATTCACCAGAAAATCCCTTGTCCACAAAGAGACCCTGGCAACTTTAGCTTCAACATCTTGGCAATTAAGAGATCTGGAATTACAGTGTTGAATGCTGAGCTGTAATCAAAAAACAGCATTCTTACGTAATTTCCAGGGGACTCTAAATGATTTAGGGCCCCATGTAAAGCAAGGGCAATAGCGTCATCTCTGCTCCTATTTGACCTATAGGGAAACTAGTGAGGATCAAAGTTTACTGGTAAGGCTGTTTTAATGCGCCCTAGCACAACTCTCTCAAAGCATTTCATAACTACAGAGGTCAATGCAATAGGCCTATAGTCCTTAAGACTATCTACATTTGCAGTTTTAGGTATTGGGGTGATAATAGTTGATTTAGGCATTATCTTTAGCTGCAGTTTGCAACTGCAGCTAAAGATGATGACCGATTTAGAATCTTTAGTAAAAACACCTGCCAGTTGATCTGCATATGCTTTTATGACCCTCCCCGGACTACCATCGGGGCCCTGTGCTTTCCTAGTGTTCAATGACTTGAATGCCTTTTGAACCTTATGTTCCTGTACAGGGGCGCAATGTCATCCAAACCTGGCTCTGAATAGTGCAGTTTCCTGAGAAACTGTAACCTCAAAACGTGGAAGAAACTGTTAAGTTCCTCAGCAAGTTGAACACTTGGCTTTGCGTCTGTGTTCTTACTCTCCCCTAGGTTGAGAATATGCTGTAGCCCTTTCCAGCCCTCTCGTGGGTTATTTCCCTTAAAATATTCCTCGATTTTACTTTTATAGTCGATTTTGGCTTTTTTATACTGCTCTTAAATTCCACCCTGGCCTCGCTGTGTTTTGTTTTTCAGGAGACACCGAACCCTTCCTGCCATCGATGGCTTCCGATTAGGGAAAACCCTGATACATTTACTCGCTGTAACATTAGTCACACAAGTTCGTATATAACTCAGCACCGCCTCTGTATTCATATTTAAGTAATGCTGCTCAAATATGTCCCAGTTGGTCTCTCAAAGCAGTCCTGCAACTGCCCAAGGGAACCAACTGGCCATGTCCTTATCTCCCAAACCTCCGGTGCCCTCCTTTGCCAAATTGGGATGTACAGTGGAATCAAGAAAAGAGTAAGATGATCAGACTGACCAAGATGTGGTAGGGAAATAGCTCTATAGGCTTTCTTGATATTAGAATAGACCATATCTAACATATTCCCACCCCTCATAGCACATTTCACAAATTGATGGAACCCCAGGAGCACGGGCCCCAATTTAGCATGATTGAAGTCCCCAGCAATCACGAGTACCCCATAAGGATGTGCACGTTGGATTATATGTATGGTTTCCACTAAAGGATTCCAGAGCCGCTGCAGCATTTGCATCTGGCAGTATATAAACTGCAAGAATAAATACCGCCGTGAACTCTCTTGGCAAGTGGGTCAGATCATATTGGCCCAATAAAGAATGATGAAGGTATTTTGGTTACAGAGGATGGAGAAATGGCAAAGGTGTTGAACTAATTTTTCTCCTCAGTATTCACAAAAGAAACGGGGGGATTAATTATTCAGAACTACAATGCTGGTCCTCATGTCACCTCACAGGAAGCACCCCTGTGGCTGACCGAGGGTGAAATCAGGAATAGGCTTGAAAAACTGAACACCAATAAGTCACCGGGCCCAGATGGCTTACACCCAAGGGTCCTTAAGGAACTTAGCCACGTTATTGCCAGACCCTTGTACCTAATCTTCTAATCTTCAAGAGCAGTTTTCTGACTGGTATGATACCAGCTGACTGGAGGAAAGCCAATGTGGTACCAATATATAAAAAAGGACCAAGATATATCCCTGGGAATTACAGACCAGTTAGCTTAACATCAATAACTTGCAAGCTCTTGGAGGGAATAAGGGATTATATACATGACTATTGTAATGAGAACGGTATCATTAGCGGTAATCAACATGGGTTCATGAAGAATCGCTCTTGCCAAACCAATCTATTAACCTTCTGAGGAGGTGAGCTGCCACCTAGATGAAGGAAGGCCTGTGGACGTGGTGTACCTGGATTTTGCGAAGGCGTTTGATACAGTTCCCCATAAACGTTTACTGTACAAACTAAGGTCCCTCAACATGGATCAAAGGGTGAGCACCTGGATTGAAAACTGGCTACAGGGGAGAGTCCAGAGGGTGGTGATAAATGGGGAGCACTCAGAATGGTCTGGTGTAGAAAGTGGGGTTCCCCAAGGTTCTGTCCTGGGACCAATCATTTTCAATTTATTCATAAATGATTTGGAGGACGGGGTGAAGAGCTCAATCTCAATATTTGCGGATGATACCAAGATTAGCAGGGCAATAAACTCTCCACAGGATGTGGAAACACTGCAAGAAGATCTGAACAAATTATTGGGGTGGGCAGGCAAATGGCAAATGTGTTTTAACGTGGAAAAATGTAAGATAATGCATTTGGGTACTAAGAACCCGAACGCTAACTACTCACTAGGGGGGAGCCCCTGGGGGAAACTAGGATGGAAAAAGACCTAGGGGTCCTGGTGGAGGATAGGCTCAGCAGTGGCATGCAATGCCAAGCTGCTGCAAGCAAAGCTAACAAAGTGTTGGCATTGTGTAAACGGTAAACGGACGGGTGGGGTTATTAAACAAGTCTAGAAGAACGTCACAAAGGTGTAGGACACCTCTCAAATAACGGGACGATTAGAACCATAGTAGGCGTTTATAACTCTAACTCGAGAAGTGGGGCAGGAGGTTTAGTAAATACTTATTTAACTTTTACT
>BLSH010492131.1:141205-154709 GCA_018402905.1 Glandirana rugosa | reverse complement strand
CATTAAACTACATTAATATATAGACGCGATTACTTCAAAAGTAATTCTGTAGTCTTTTCCCTGTATCCAACTGTTATAATTTTCACAAAAAACTCTCTCAGCGTAGTGGAAAAATAAGGATTAACGAATTACCGGTTTTTACCTGTAGACTGGGAATGAGGACATACTCGAAAAACATGTAGGGTAAGGGTTTGGTACCGGTATTATAAGTCAATGGGGTGAAACACTGAGTTGTCGAAGGTACGAAGACCCTTCTGAAAGACGTGCTAAAACTTCACAAAGGCTCGAGTCCACTACCAGATGTTTTTCCGGACCGAACGTTACGTATCACTAAACACCTTTGTGATGGACTAGAACATGCATTGCAAGCCAGGCCTTTTTGTAGACCATCACCTGAGCTCGGAAACACTTCAAAATCGTGCAGAAAGTCTTCCCAGAAGCATGGAAGCTGTTGAGTCACAAAGTGGGGTAACTGAATATTATGGCCATGGTTTGGGAATGGGATGTACAAAAAGCTCATACAGGAGTAAGGGTCAGATGTCCATTTTTGGCCATTAAGCAATTAGGAATAAAAAGGTGATGCGACTCTCTCAAAAAACACTTTTAATATTGTCAACCTATGTCCCTTTTCTGATGTCTTAATGAAAACTTCATTAGCGCAGATATATAATTACATCAAATTACTGAAACCTAGTTTATATAACAAAGGCATCTTAATTGGCAAAGGTTGCAGGTGACAATGTTGCCACACATACCTTTTAACAATGCTGCGGCAGACGGTTGATTACCTTTTCTGAGCTAGCTTTAATAACCCACAAAAGAAATGTGTGGGAAGTGAAACGCTGGCATCCTATTTCATGTCAACGGAAAAGTTCATTAATGAAAAGGGGAAACATTTTGAAGAACTTTGAAGAAAGTGAATAACATCCTTTGTTATATAGTAGCTGCAGGGAAGTCGACAATACAAAACACATTTCCTTGACAAAATAAAATTCTGCCTTTCACTGTTCAGTACAATTAATTATGTGTTAGTGGTGTAGGGCTCCAAGTTTGTTCAACTAGCGTATGGCAAAACAGGTGGCAGCACATACAGCTTCTCAATCTGACAGTACTTTGTTCGCATTCTCACTGGATAAATAAACAGTGATTTTTTTTTCTTTCTTACGAGTTATGTTTTATGCATAGAATTTGTTCTCAGCACAGGTATAGGAGTATACCCATGGAACTATGATCCTTAACCAGTGGGTCAAGTGCCACATGCAGCGTTCAGCTGCCTCTTATGCTGCCTGCAGTAACCACTTAGTAGTGGCATAATAATGAAGTTCCGCATGACAATGTACATATGCACACACGTGTCAATGTTCTTCCTAAGCGCTTGATTCTTTATATTATTGACCCAAAATTGCAACAGATCAATTGCTCTAATTATCTAAACCCAAAATGTAAAAAAAGGAAAGGGAATAGATGGGATTATAACAGTGCCCAAAACATTGGTAAACAAACCGAAAAATGTACAGGGTGGATCATTTATATGGATACACCTTAATAAAATGGGAATGGTTGGTGATATTAACTTCCTGTTTGGCACATTAGTATATGTGAGGGGGGAAACTTTTCAAGATGGGTGGTGACCATCTTTTGTTTTTTCAATAGGAAGAGGGTCATGTGACACATCATCACCACCCATCTTGAAAAGTTTCCCCCGTCACATATACTAATGTGCCACAAACAGGAAGTTAATATCACCAACCATTCCCATTTTATTAAAGTGTATCCATATAAATGGCCCACACTGTAGATTATTTAGCACTGTACAAAAAAGAAGAAGTTTAGTATTCAATTATATATCAGATTTACAGAACATCAGATCATAATGGGAGTCATTTCAAACATGCATTATTATTATGTTCACCTCAGTAAACTCACATTGTATGCTGTCGCTCCGGATAAGCCAAAACCCCGCCAACCCATACACGTCACACCGGGGAGGGGGGCGCTGTGTGCCCACAGAATGCTTTATATGTGCCGGCTAGGGAATAGGAGGATTATATAAATATAAGACAGATATATAATAGAAGATATTTGTATAAGTAGGCAGAGACCAACACGGGGACACATGCACGGTGGCGCTTACACCTCTGCGCTCGTACCGGTGACGTCACGCGCCGGACGAGCAGAAGGCTTTATTAGCCGGCACTCTGAGTGTATGTCTTTCATTCAGACTTTGGAGGGCTGTTTACCCACACTGTGCTAGATATCAGGTACGTACCTCAACCTTTTTATGCCAAGTCAGCACTGCCTAATAACCCCGTCATTTTAGATGCAAATACCTTATTTATACTTGCTTTCCCTGTCACCCCACGATTGATCGAGCCTATGGATGGGGGTAACCTCTCACCAACCCTCATGCCTAGGCTCTGATATGGGGTCATGACAGAAAAAAAAAAAAAAAAAAACTTTCTGGGCTAACGATGTTAGGACCCTGGGGTTTGCACCAAACTGTTTTATAATGGCGTGAGTATATATACACTCATGCCTGCACATACTTACCACGAACTTCAAATAATTACTTCTACCAATTTCTAATAAGTGCCATTGGGGATTTTCCCTATGGATATAACGGACATGCTTTGATGTCTCATTAATACAATCTCTAAGAGCCGGTTCACACTACAGCGACTTGGGAGGCGACTTGTGTCGCTCCAAGTCGCCCGCCAAGTGAAATTCCATAGAAGTGAAAGTGAGCGGTCTAAATGTACACTACTGAAGTCGCTCCGACTTCAGAAAAGGTTCCTGTACTACTTTGAGGCGACTTCTATCCGACTTGTGCCCATAGAAATCAATGGAAGTCACCTCCAAGTCGGATCCCCCATCTAAACAGAAGCGACTTCACAGTGAAAAGAATAGAATTTACTTTAGGGCAACCCCCTCCCTCCCTTCTCTGATTGGCCACAGCAAAGTCGCCTGGCATGAAGTCGTGTTGTAAGTCGCCTCAAGTCGTGCTATAAGTTGCCCAAAGTTGCGCTGAAGTTGCTTTCAAATCGCCTAGCAAAGTCACCCCGCAAGTCGGATCGCCCCTGTGTGAACCGGCTCTAAGAACCCTTTTTGTTTTTTTGTATCACATCACTCAGCTTTGTGGTGTAGGCCCTTATCCACTACAGTATCCTCCATCCTTGACTCTGGTGTTCTGCTTGCTTAATGTAGGTTTATTTGTAGGCATAACATGCCACATTATTGTAAAAGTTATTATAGCCATTTATACAAAAATCTTCTATTATATAGCCAAGTCTTCTATTTATATAATCCTCTTATTCCTTAGCCAGTACATATAAAGCCTTCTGTGGGCGCACAGCGACCCCCTCCCTGGTGTGACGTGTATGGGTTGGCAGGGTTTTGGCTTGTCCATAGCGACAGCATACAATGTGAGTTTACGGAGGTGAACATAATAATAATGCATGTTTGAAATGACTCCCATTATGATCTGATGTTCCGTAAATCTGATATATATATGAATAATACACTTATTTTTTTTGTACAGTGCTAAATAATCTACAGATGGCTTGTAAAGCCTTGTCAAGACGAAACATGTAGAATGTATACCATCGTACTATGCCACCTTCCATGAATTTATACCACAAATGCAAGCGTCTTGAATGTATATGTACTACCTTTTAATATTAAGCAAATGTGCACTTTTTAACTTGTATTAATAAAATATTACTATTTTATATACATTTTTCTGTTTGTTTATCAATATTTTGGGCACTGTTGTAATCCCATCTATTCCCTTTCCTTCCCTCTCCCTTCCCAAATATCTTATGCTGCTAAGGACAGGTTCACATATGCAGCTGCGGTCTGCAGTCCGGGGCCGATGCATTCTGTTCACTGGTTCAGGTGTGTGATTCAGGGGCAAATTTTTACTTGAATTCGTACCTGAATCAGACCCAAAAATCAACAGGACCCTTTTTGAAACCACACCATGGGCGTCCAGGACATATGTGAACCGGTCACATTCACGTCATGCGAATTGGATGCAATTTAAAAGGCATCCAATTCACATATATGTGAACCCAGCTTAAGGGTGGCTTTGCATAGTATAGATCCAGCCTAAGACAGCAAGCATGTTACTGGCCAGATGAGCAGATCAAAATAAAGAAAAAAGAAAACAAACAAATGCAGCTATTGCATTTAGGGCCGTTCACACTCGCATGCAGTGTGGGAGAACTGTGCAGCTTCCCGCACTGCATTCCAATCGCACTGCGATCTGCTGCAGAGGTCAGTTAACCACACCCCAAATGCAGGATGCAAACGCAATGCCTTTTTCTGCACCAGATCGCATGGTGCAAAAACACCATGCGATGCAGTTGCCCTGCGTTTTAAAAAGTGGTGCATGCACTACTTTTGGTGCAGTGCAATTTCAGCCCATACAAAATGAATGGGCTGATATTGCACTGTGCAGAACTGCATGTGAATAGCACAGGAACGCTGAATGAAAAAAAAAAAAAGCAAAGAGATTCCTCCATCCACAAAACCAAGACGGATTAAGGAATTCACCCTGGTTGAGATATTGTATTCCAACAGTGGCACTCTCCTCTGTCAGAATACATTGATCATCGGCTGTAGCTGACTGGCTGCAGTCACAGATTGACAAAAGTCCCGTTCAACAGAATTTGATCTAACAATCAACTGCTGTCAAACAGGGATGGCCACACATTGATCAAAATTCAGCCAGATCAGCAAGGTTTGATCCATCTATGGTCAGCTTAAGTCAGTTATCAGATGATAGGCAAGTCTCTATCCCATAAACAAATTGTGGTCAGGAAGAATCAGAACATTTGAGGGGTGTTTTTAATGCCTCTCAAGCACCTGCTTTTAATGCCAGTGTGAACTTAGTGCTCTTAAATGAGACAAGTACACTAGGGACATGGATATGCAATGCGATGTTCAGATTTCATGTCTGAGGTTTACAGTCACTTTAAGCAATACCAATACCATTGTTCAAGGAACGGTTGTTGGCCCCAGCCTTGATCAATTTAGTTAACCACTTCCTTACTGGGCACTTAAACCCCCCTCCTGCCCAGACCAATTTTCAGGTTTCAGCACTGTCGCATTTTGAATGACAATTGCGCGGTCGTGCGACGTTGTACCCAAATAAAATTGATGTCCTTTTTTCCCCACAAATAGAGCTTTCTTTTGGTGGTATTTGATCACCTCTGCGGTTTTTATTTTTTGCACTATAAACAAAACCAAGAGAGACAATTTTGAAAAAAGAACAATATTTTTTACTTTTTGCTCTAATATCCAAAAATAAAAAAAATAAAAAAATAAATTATTCATCAGTTTTGGCCGATATATATTCTTCTACATATTTTTGGTAAAAAAAAAAAAAAAAAAAAAAAAAATCGCAATCGCCGTTTACTGATTGGTTTGCGCAAAAGTTATCACGTCTACAAACTATGGGAATAGATTTATGGCGTTTTTATTATTATTTTTTTTTTTACTAGTAATGGCGGCGATCTGCGATTTTTATCGGGACTTTGATATTGGGGGGGACATGTCGGACATTTTTGACACATTTTTGTGACCAATGACATTTATACAGTGATCAGAAATTTAAATGTCCACTGATTACTGTATAAATGTCATTGGCAGTGAAGGGGTTAACCTGCAGGGGGCAGTGAAGGGGTTAACAATGTTCCCTGGGTGTGTTCTAACTGTGGGGGGGGCGGGGTTGGCAGGGACATAACAGATCTAACTGATCCCAGTGACAGGGATCAGTAGATCTGCTTGTCCCCCTCTCACAGAACGGGAAACCGCCGTGTTTACATTGGCGGTTCCCCGTTCTACAGCTTTGCAGGCGATCGCGGGTCAGGAGCGGACATCGAATCCGCCCGACCCGTGGGCACGCCCACGCAGGCCGCCGCCTGTGAGTGCGCGCAGGGGGCGTGTAAAGGGGCGGACGTCCATGGACGACGGTCATACGACCAAACGGCCCAAATCGTATGTCGGCTGTTGTATCTCGCGTACTGACATGCACTAAGCGATCGTACGACCAAGCCTAACGTGGTGACATGCTACGAGCGTATAAAGAGGAAGTTCAGGTGCATGTGATTTGTGAATTAGGAACGTAGGTTTCCCAGAATGGACACTTACGGGGGTTCCTGACTTCTGAGCATGTGTGTTTTGCACGTACAGCTTTGTTGGCCCAACTTCTCTGTACACACGATACAATGGTCGTATGACCGCTTGTTGTACAACCAAAATTTTCCCGTTCTACAGCTTTGCAGGCGATCGCGGGTCAGGAGCGGACATCGAATCCGCCCGACCCGCGGGCACGCCCACGCAGGCCGCCGCCGCCTGTGAGTGCGCGCAGGGGGCGGACGTCCACCCGGATATTCAGATCCGCGCTGTAGACGTCTTTCGTCTATAGCGTGGATCTCTAGTGGTTAAAGCATCGTCATCTAACTAGTTGTGAGTATAATTTTGTGCTGGATAGTATACTGAAAAGATGCATAGGCACAATATGTACATTTGTATATTTAAAAAAATAAATAAATAAAAAACTTCAGTTGTATTTTTTGAAATTTGAAGTTTTTATGCAGAACGAAGCTGTAAGAAATATATTTATTTTCAGACTCACCCATCCTTGTTTAACAGACTAACAAATGAAGAATGACCTACCCAGCAGGCAAAGTAAGATTGCTAGAAGAAGTGGCTCACACAAAATGACTGTGTACCGGAAAAGGCAAAGTCGTTCATAAAGAGGGGTTAATCAAATCCCCTACAACAAGGGTGTCAAACTCAATTTCATTGTGGGCCGCATCAGCATTAGGATTGCCCTCAAAGGGCCATTTGTATCTGTATGACTAGATGTTCAGAGCACCCCAAGCCCCCTTACATCAGATGTCAAGACCCCCCCACCATCAGAAGTCAAGAGTCTCGCATCCTATCTTCCATCACAGTACAGCTCCCTCACCTTGTGCTGCTGCTGCAAAGAAGCCGGGGGCGTTGCTGAAAAGCAGACAGTGCAGCGTCTGGAGGAGGACCAAAGGAGGGCTGGAGCTCTTCTGCAGCTACGGGAGAGGTGCAAAGGCCGCATGAAATGGCTTGGAGGGCCTTGTGTTTGACACGTGTGCGCTACAACATATTAAAGTAGCAGACATGGTAAGGATAGATCTGCATGACTGTTTTTGTTCATTGTAACTGGATGTAACCATTTGGCTACAGCTCAGAAAATGTACAATGACAAGTAAAACTCTACTGAGTCGTAATGTATTGAACTGTGTAATCATCAAGAGAAAGAAAGGTGACAGACAATTGAATACACGGTCTGCAAATAGCAGAGATATTTATGGTCATTTAAATGATCAGTCCACCCAAGCGTCATATTGCAATTATAGATGGTGACCTGATGGACTTAATCACCCTCTGACTCCTCACATGTCTTGGATCCTTCTAAAAGGAGGTCTCCCTGCTATCATTTCTGACTCTGTTCTACCCACTAGGGTGATTTAGGGCAGTGGTTCTCAACCCTGTCCTCAAGTACCCCCAAAAGACCATGTTTGCAGGTTTTCCTTTATCTTGCACAGGTGCTTTAAATCAGAGTCAATGGCTTGGTATTTTGGACAGCTATTTTAATCGACGAGAAATTCCCAAAACATGGCCTGTTGGGGGTGCTTGAGAACAGGGTTGAGAACTCCTGATTTAGAGTTTCCATGATCCACTGCATGTTCTAGCTACTCCTTTTGCACTTCCCATAATTTATAAAACTAAATATGTAGCATGCAGAGTGGGACCCCTTCATAATGGTTATGGCCGAAGTGCAGACTTGCCAAGGTCAAGCACAAATACCAGGAGAATGCCCAAGAGGCAGTAGAAAAGTGGCAAGTGGTTATCTCATCAACAAATGTGTAAATAGTTTTTTTCTGAATACTTTTTTGGCAACCTCTTCGTACCTCGGGTTCAAGCACAACTCCAGCCTAATCCTGTGTTTCTAGTTTTGGGCTGAATAAATACTTCTGGCAAATTTTCATGGCTCTCCAGAACCTTGTATGGAAATTAACTAATTTCCTGTTCCTGGATAGCAAAATAAGAAATGTGGGAGGGGGTGGTTGTCACAAACAATGATAGGAAGACATAGAGAGCAAACAGAAAGGGATTTAAACGAAGACATTGCTGTGCCCCCCCCTCCCCCCGCCCAAAAAAAAAACTACATAAGACAAGTGCTGAGTGGGAGATTAAGTAAATATGACAGTTACACTAATGCCTCATACACATGGGTCGATGATCGTATACAACACGTCGTACGAACGACCGTTGTATGCTAAACCAACCTTTAGTACACACGATTAGAGCAGCCAACGTACGACGGTCGTATAACAGAAATTGTATGAGCAGACTAGAAAACTTGGCAGTACCAACAAGCGGTCGTACGACCGTTGTATCGTGTGTACAGATAAGTTGGTCCAACAAGTTGTATTGTGCAAAACACGCATGCTCAGAAGTCAGGAATGGCCAAACGCTAATTACATGCTCCCGAACTTTCTCTTTATACGTTCATAACACGTCACTACATTCGGCTTGGTCGTACGATCGCTTAGTGCATGTCAGTACGCAAGATACAACAGCCAACATACGATTTGGGCCGTTCGGTCATACGATCGTCAACCCGTGTGTACGAGGCTTTAGTGAAGGTGGGAGCTCCCCTGGAGAAGGTCCATAGTTCCCTAGTAGTTTGACAAAGGGGCAGAACCCCTAAAACACAGCCATGCCACCTTTATGAAGGGACGTCATCAAAGACTGGAGCCGAGTGTTGCTGAGCAGGCTGAGGATACCCAGAAGCCGCCACACAATCTGGGTTGTTTGCACTCCAGCTCCCTGAGCTAGAGTGGTCTTCTCCACATCCACACATCAGCTACCCCACCGCACCCGTCAGTTGCTTGCCTGTAGATCTCTGCCACAGATGACAACTCTCCTATTGATGATATGCTGCTTCTTCATAACATGTGAGTGCATTACCTTACTAATATCTCACGCTTTCTTATATGGTTTACACTCAAATGGAGACGTCCTCGCTCATTTGTTTTTATAGACACAGACAGCAACAATGTCCTGGCAGCAGCGCTAAAGCTTTGCTGTTTTACTGAAAAAAAAAGGTTTTCTTGTACAGTGGGGCAAAAAAGTATTTAGTCACTCACCAATTGTGCAAGTTCTCCCACTTAAAAAGATGAGAGAGGCCTGTAATTTTCATCATATGTACACTTCAATTATGAGAGACAATGAGGGTAAAAAAATCACATTGTCTGATTTTTAAAGAATTTATTTGCAAATTATGGTGGAAAATAAGTATTTGGTCACCTACAAAAAAGCAAGATTTCTGGCTCTCACAGACCTGTAACTTCTTCTTTAAGAGGCTCCTCTGTCCTCCACTTGTTACCTGTAATAATGACACCTGTTTGAACTCATCATCAGTATAAAAGACCCCTGTCCACAACATCAAACAGTCAGACTCCAAACTCCACTATGGCCAAGACCAAAGAGCTGTCAAAGGACACCAGAAACAAAATTGTAGACCTGCACTAGGCTGGGAAGACTGAATCTGCAATAGGTAAGCAGCTTGGTGTGAAGAAATCAACTGTGGGAGCAATTATTAGAAAATGGAAGACATACAAGACCGCTGATAATCTCCCTGGATCTGGGGCTCCATGCAAGATCTCACCCCATGGGGTCAAAATGATCACAAGAACGGTGAGCAAAAATCCCAGAACCACACGGGGGGGGGGGACCTAGTGAATGACCTGCAGAGAGCTGGGACCAAAGTAACAAAGGCTACCATCAGTAACACACTACGGCATTGAAGATGAAACGTGGCTGGGTCTTTCAGCATGACAATGATCCCAAACACACCACCCGGGCAACAAAGGAGTGGCTTCGTAAGAAGCATTTCAAGGTCCTGAAGTGGCCTAGCCAGTCTCCAGATCTCAACCCCATAGAAAATCTTTGGAGGGAGTTGAAAATCCGTTTTGCACAGCGACCGCCCTAAAACATCACTGCTCTAGAGGAGATCTGCATGGAGGAATGGGCCAAACTACCAGCAACAGTGTGTAAAAACCTTGTGGAGACTTACAGAAAACGTTTGACCTCTGTCATTGCCAACAAAGGGTATATAACAAAGTATTGAGATGAACTTTTGTTATTGACCAAATACTTATTTTCCACCATAATTTGCAAATAAATTCTTTAAAAATCAGACAATGTGATTTTCTGGATTTCTTTTTCTCATTCTGTCTCTCATAATTGAAGTGTACCTATGATGAAAATTACAGGCCTCTCTCATCTTTTTAAGTGGGAGAACTTGCACAATTGGTGGCTGACTAAATACTTTTTTGCCCCACTGTATGGTTTTTTTTTTTAATGATGCCACTTTTCCAACAAGAGTGAAGATTATATCCCTTCCAAAAATAAATTGGCTGAAGTCACGCTTTAAACCCAATATAAGAATGGGAAAAGGTGCGGACAGGTTCACCGGTAAAAACCTTGAAAATTCAAAACGCTCAACAAGCCAAATCCCATGCTTTTCAATTGTCCCAGTTCACATTAAAAAGGTACATTACTTTTGAAGCAGAATATGGCATTTTTGGTCCCAATGATTTCTACTAGATCATACAAAAAAAAAAAAAAAGCGTGTTTTTCAGGCATTTCCATTAAAAAGCCTATGGGGCCAAATGCACAATTCTGCCCCATGAAAGCTCCTGTATGGCACTTCACCATTGAAAACGAACAAAAAAAACATCAGTATCGCCAACATATGCTACACTCAAGTGTGAATGGGGCTAAAGCAGTGAATGGAATACGCACTTCAGGTAAGTCATACTTGTGAATTTATTTTTATATACAGTGAATGGTTCATTACTAGTATTTTAGGAGGCACTTGAATCCCATTTTAAAAAACACCTAATTTGGCTTTCTCATTCCTCATCGACTGTTGCATGCCTAAATGGCAAAATTTACACAATTCTATTCTATTTTTGCAAACATGGGGGTAATGAAAACTGTCAATTTCCACGATCTCTATAAATGATTAAATTCAGTAATTATAACACTACATGCATTGTCTCTAAGTGGCCAAATCTCTCAGATTTGTGCTTTAGGAATAAAGCAGCTCAGGATCCAAAATAGGCCATAAATCTTAATTTCTATTTTTATGTCACTGTTACCAGTCATAGATCAACTGTTTAATCAATGAAACTTTAAGATATGTGTCCTTTCTGTTCTTTCAGATGAAATGCAAGTGCTCATTTCACCCAGGGCACAATCTTCTTAACTCCCTGACATGTGCTGTAGGGTGGTGATGTCAAGCAGCTTGGCCTGAAACATCAACCAGTGACAGATGAGGCTCATTAAGGCTAAAGCTTAAACAGCAGAGCACCACTACACCTTCTTTGAACTTAATATGTTCAAATCATCTAGCCTAAATGGGACAGCAGACTTTGCACTCTTATAAAATGGTCATACACCTCTGCCTGTGTCAAAGAGGAATCATTGCCTATCTTTGTCAAGTATGTTTTTTTAAGATATGCACATTACATTTTGGTCTCATTATACTACTCACCATATTTCAAAACTGTAAGGTGAGACATTTTAAGGCCCAATTAAAGCGGTGCTTAACTCATTACAGCAACAAATTCTCTTCTTGTTCACCTCCCTCCCCCTTACAAAAATGAAAAAAAAATGTATTATAGCTTTTCCCTCTTTGTACTCTTTTGTGTTGCAAAGTAGCACTTCCTGCTTTGAGGTCTAGGTTGGACGTCATGTCTATGCCAGGAGGCAGTGGGGTGGGGCATTTACTTAAAGTGGTAGTAAACCCTCCTATTATTTTCAGCCAAGGAAGCTGCCATCTTGGCCTCTGTTTAATCTACAACTGCCATGATGCTGCACATGTGATCAGCTATGACACCAGCCATTGGATGGCTTGACAGTTTGGTTTAGAGCACAACCAATGGGAGCGTTACATTTCCGGCACGTGCCGGAAATGTGACTGGTTTTTAAACTGTTAAATGCATGGGTTTACTACCGCTTTAACCAGTTCAGATCCACGCTATAGCCAAAAGACGGCTACAGCACGGCTCTGAAATGCCCGGCGGATGTCCATGGACGTCCTGCCCTTGTGCACGCTCCCCGTGAGCTCTCGCAGCTGCCGCACGCTGCGTGGGCATGCCTGCGGGTCGGGCGGACATCAAAACCCGCCGATCACCTGTAGCAGCTGCAGAACGGGGAACCGCCAATGTAAACACGGCGGTTCTCCATTCTGTGAAGTGGGACATGACAGATCTACTGATCCCTGTCACTGGGATCAGTTAGATCTGTTATGTCCCGACCAGCCCCGCCCCCACACAGTTGGAACACATGCAGGGAACACAGATAACCCCTTCACTGCCCCACTAGTGTTAACCCCTTCACTGCCAATGACATTTATACAGTAATCAGTGGACATTTAAATTTCTGATCGCTGTATAAATTTCATTGGTCCCAAAAATGTCTGACATGTCCGCTGCACTATCCCAGTCCCGATAAAAAGCACAGATCGCCGCCATTACTAGCAAAACTTGTAAATGCGATAACTTTTGTGCAAACCAATCAATATACGCCGATTGCGATTTTTTTTTTTTTTTTTTACCAAAAATATGTAGAAGAATATATATTGGCCAAAGCTGATGAATAATTTTCTTTTTTATATTTTCTTTTGGATATTTATTATAGCAAAAAATGTAAAATAATGTTCTTTTTTCAAAATACCACCAAAAGAGAGCTCTATTTGTGGGGAAAAAAATGATAAAAATTTTGTTTGGGTACAACGTCGCACGACAGCGGAATTGTCATTCAAAATGCGACAGCGCTGAAAGCCTAAAATTGGTCTGGGCAGGAGGGGGGGGGTTTAAGTGCCCAGTAAGCAAGTGGTTAAAGCGGAGAATACAAGAAAAAAAAAAAAAATAACCAATCAGCATCTAAAATCAACTCGTTAAATTAAGTTTAGACAATTAAAAACTATAAGCTGATTGGTTACCCTGCAGGGCTGCACCAGTTTTAGAAAATTTTGACATGGGGCCCCATGAATAGTAGTTATGTCCCTGATATTATGGATGTAGCAAGAAACACAAGCACCAAGATTCAATTAAAATGTGCACACCATTAATGAACTGATAAAGGGATACTATAATGAAAAAAAAACACAAAGTCTGCCATTGCTGACCGGCTGAAAACACAAGCTGCTTGGCTGTAGGTCCATAAATGACCCAGACTGCATAGCTCCCAACTGTCCCCTATTTTGGGGGACCGTCCCTGATTTGCAGCAAAGTCCCCCTTTCCTCCTCATTTGTTCCCTATTTTGGTCCGATCTATAAAGTTGTATAAAGCAGGGCTTGACAAATTTGCTTTGAATCTAGGAGCACCGAGGATCTAAGTTTCGTTTAAACAGTTCGGGACGAAATATGTTGAAATATCTAGC
>BLSH010492131.1:128033-141137 GCA_018402905.1 Glandirana rugosa | reverse complement strand
TAACTTACTGTCCAAATCGTGCCTCTTTGTGAAAAATTTACTATTTTGGTACGTAAGAAATATGGTCCCGAGCTGTTAGGAATCCGCGGTCCAGCGGTACCGCTGGTCTTTAGCGCAGGACCGCTCATCGTCGGCTAGGATTAGAGGGGAGTGATATAATTTTGTGCCACGGAGGCTAAGTCGCTCTCTTTCTGTGTAAGAGACGAATCGGGTTCCGAGGTAAATGTGCCCTGCGATAAAATTGGAGGGGACTTGTTAAAAAAAACTGTCGATCTTCGGCTGCAGATTTTACCGGCAAAACGGTGTAAAACGTACCCCCAAAACGGCCATTTTAGACGTCGGCTTCTAGCTGTCAAAAAAAATTGTTCAGGGGAGGTTAAAATAGCGTCCCGTGTAAATGGAGCCTTGGGCTAAGCAGAGAATGTGTCTTTCTCTCGCTGAATCGGAGGCACCGTGTTTTAATATAGTGAGGGGAGATTAGGATCGGCTGCTACTCGCCAGGACGCGATTTCTGGTCGCCATGGCGACCTGGCGCCTAAGGATTGTCGAGCCCTGGTATAAAGAATGCATGGTTTTATCATTTAAAAAGTGTTTCTCCGTGCTAAACCTGTCATTCAATTTCTAATTTGCTGCATTTGTACATTTTGAAAGCCAGTACAAAGGAATAATTGTGGCTATAAAAAGGACTTATGGGTTTAACTAATCATTTTTTTGTAAAATTCTCCTTTAAGGGGGAGTGGCAAGGGGTGTGTACTAAGCCTACATACTTTTGCTAATAGGTGTTCCTCGTTCCCATCTCAAAAAGGTGGGAGGTATGGGAATAAGCATCAACAAATTAAGTCAGAACTCCTAATTATTTATTCCTGGTCAATGTTACCCTAAAAAAAACCCCTATATTTATGACCTTGTTATTTTGTGTAATGACAAAGTTAGTTGCCGAATAAACAGATCTATATCAGAAATGTAAAAATTTCTCTGGTCCATAGCAGGTGAAAATTTGTGAGAAGCAAAGTGGATAAAGATTGGGGAAGGTTGTAAAACCCCGTATTGTGGTGACCCAGTGTGAAGGTTCCCCACCCTCCCCACTTCCTGTCCAGGTGACACTATTGTCAAACCACAGCAAAAAATACTTGCAAGTTGTGCAACGAAGAAAAATATTATTATTATACAGGATTTATATAGCGCCAACAGTTTACGCAGCGCTTTACAACTTGAGGGTAGACAGTACAAATACAATACAATTCAATACAGGAGGAATCCTGCTCGTTAGAGCTTACAATCTAAGAGAAATAGAACATTCTCCTAGTACATGTAATACATACAACTATTTATGAAAAATAAAATGTATTTTACGGGACACAGGATCTATTTTTGACGTGTCTGTTATTCTCATACTGTATATTTCTGTACTGTTAACCTTTAAAAGCTTTCAAAAAAAAAAAAAAAAAATGCAGGCACATCCACTTTTATACCACAAAGAAAAACATAATTTTCTGAAAATATCTACTTCCTGCTGATTTTTAGACACTTCTTTTATTTCTTGTGAATTCAAGTGATTTAGTCTAAAAAGAGCGGACACAAAAAATGCTGAATATGCAAGTGTATCAAGGCATTGGCTCAGTACACATGAATGGCTCCCATTATCCTAGGAGGAACACAGTGAGGATGTGTGTAAAGATCTTAAAAATAAAAAAAAAAAGTTGTTTTTTTGACATTTAAATATTTTACTGTATAGATCGTTTTTCATAGGTCATGTGACTCAAAAACTGCACCAAAAACGTAACACAAGCACGTTAATGATGCGTTCTTGCTGCATTTTCAATGCATATGAAATGGGAGGTACGTTTTTTTTAACTGACCAAAAATGCACCAAGCTGGATTTTTAACACCACAATGGAAGCACAATGGACCAGGGTGCAGACATACATAGAACTTAAAGCCGACTTCCACCCAAAAGTGGAACTTCCGCTTTAAGTCCTCCTGCCCAGCTCCGGATGCTGAAACTGAGCTTTTGGAGAGGAGGGGGGGTGGGGACACACGATTTTTTTCAGGTACTTCCGCTCCGGTCGCCTTAGGCGATGGGAAGTGGAAGGTCTCCTTCCCCCTCCCTCCCGAAGTCTTCTGGGACACAGGACTGGTCTTAGAAGAGAAGTGAAGCCGCGGCCGGGTGCCCACAGTAGCAATGGCGGCGCCGCAGAGGAGAGAGGGGAGATGAGAGAGGCTCCATCGCTGGACTGGGAGACAGGCGAGTGTGTTTATTAAAAGTCAGCAGCTACACTTTTTGTAGCTGCTGACTTTTAATAAACATTCGGAAAGGGTGGAACTCCGCTTTAAAGAGATACTTTTTTCTTAAGCTTTTCTTGCACTAAAGGAATAAATAATTGTGACAATAAATTCATATTCATTTAAATGGATGGTATTAATTAAAAATTCAAAACATAATACATACATATACAAAATACAGAATAATAATACATAATATATAAAAATAAAATATTTTTTTGAAAACATTATTTTCGGTTTCGGTTTTCGGCCAAGTGCATCCTGCATTTTCAGTTTCTGTTTTGGCACCAACATTTCCATTTGGTGCACCTCTAATTATATATACTCTGTTGTACATTTCAAACTCTCGACCTCTGTGCTCTTTAGGCTTTATTGTACAATATATCCTTCTGAACAAAAGAGAAGTGCAATATAGCACTCATTATGCTGTAACGTAAAAATAAAGAAATTGGTCAGAAGTATCTAACATACAATGGTTGCTGGTTACAAAGAAGCCTCTGATTAGGTTATGCTTTTCACTAAATTAATAAAGGAGAACTAACACCCAACACACCCTCCCCACCCCCCATTCCCCGCTGCACTTAGCTCCTTCGCTCACTGACCACGCAGCTGGTGCAATGGTCTGAGGGTAGGAGATCCGCCTCTTCTTCCCCTTGGGCTCCAGGGTAGAACAGAAAGATTACAACTGTTCAAAGTGGTAATGTGCCAGCACATGACCAACCGGTATCGCTCTCATTCATCCCAAAAGCCCTAAGGAAAGAAGGTTGCTTTCAAATCCCTGGACCGCTAAAGCAGCTGCATGGGCACTGACATCTAATCATCCACAAAATTTAAGTGAACCTTTTTTTTTTTTGCGAACAGGTGAAGCTTACACTTTAACAAAGTAATGGAAGAGTTTTATTTTTAATGTCTGTGCGAAGATTTGTAAGTGTCCTGTACACTTAAATTGTTACTAAACCCACAACAGTGAAATCAGTCTGTATATACAGTAAAGCATGGTTGTTATACTCACTGTGGAACCTAAGGGGTTAATCCTCTGCATTGTGTATAAAGGTGGTTTGATCCTGTCTAATCTGATCCTCCCCTTCTTCCACAGCCCCCAATCCATCTGCTGATATTATAGAGCCTTCAGGACATGCTCAGTTTGGTGTGCATTTCTAGAGAGTTTTTTTTTTTTTTTTTTGGATGGTGCATGTGATCAGCACAGGGCCAATCAGCACTGTCCAGACAGAGGGTCAGGGGTCCTGCAGCCTCACAAGACAGTCAGATTAGAATGGAAACTCCTCCAACAAGCTTTAACCAGACACTCACAGAAGAGACTGCTATGTACTGCTGATGAAAAAAGGTATTTAGCAATTTATATTTACTAAAATAATTGCTATTCCATGTTTTGTGTACTTTGGGAGACCAGATGTAGTGAATGCAGGGTCCTGGGTTTAGTAACACTTTAAAAATCATATTGTGTGGGTACAAGTACTGTGACATATGTGTGTCATGTATACAGCGAGCAGGCTTAGATTTTTTTTTAACCTTGTGCTCTTTAAGCCCTCTCACAGTGCAATTGTCCACAATTACTATTAGGCATAGCACACATTGGGGTTGATTTATTAAAACTGAAGAGTGCAAAATCTGGTGCAGCTCTGCATAGAAACCAATCAGCTTCCCGGTTTTATTGTCAAAGCTTATCTGAACAAGCTGAAGTTAGAAGCCAATTGGCTGCCATGCACAGCTGCACCAGATTCTGAGTACTCCAGTTTTTGTAAATCAACCCCTATGAATGCTGCTTTATTCATCTACTATGGGTGCCCAAAGTATTTTACAATCGCTGCAATGCCCCTAAATTACACCCTGTTGTATAAAGATCGATCAACGTTCTATAGTAGCTTCTGTAACCAATGTCCGAGAAACTGGGAAGTCCTAAAATCTATAAAATTGTGGATTTTATAAGGCTTGAGAGAAATATCCAGCTGGTAAGTAGGGTTGCCACATCATCCCTTTAATCCAGGACACATATGAATTACACAGGTTGTTCTGAGGCTAATTGAATGCAGATGAGGCACCAAGTGAGTTTAATTACCAACTTAATCAGCCACAGAACCTGTGTAATTAATGTGTGTCCTGGATTAAAGGGCAACCCCAGCTGGTAAGGGCTTTTTACATAGCGAACATTTCAATAATATATAACAATATTATTATGGGGATTACAATTATTCTGGCGCCAGGGCTCTGAGATATGGAGCAAAATGAATCTTCCCTATTGAATAAACAGACTGGGCTTCAGCTCAAATTGACAAAGAGCCTCATGCAACTGGCTGATATAAAAGGGCATTTCTGACATGATAAACAAAGCGTGGGCTTTACTTCTGATCAAAACAACATATAGTGGGACTGTCTCTCACGACAAAACATAGAGAGACTGAGGTGCCGATGGCTGAGCCCTTCTATGGATATAAAGGTCAACTTCATTTGAGATTTCTGATTATTTTTGTGCATCTATTACTAACGAAAGCACGCACTGGAGCTTATGAGGTCTCTCTCATCTATATTGGCACCATAAGGTTTGAATCCATCAAGCCTGCTATGATTAGGTTCAAGAAGTCCTGAAAGAATATTTTCTCCATTTACAGAAACAAAATAGGTTTTGAAAGTGGTTGTAGAGGAAAATAAAAAGATCTGAAATTCAAATTGCAGATTGGACAGACACCTCCTCCTCCTCTTGGAGCCCCCCATTCCTGCTTTTATTACATATAGTTCCAAATACCTTGTGACATTCTGGGGTTCTTCTCTGCATTTTCCTATGCCAGCATTTCTCTATCATGCAGCAAACCATGCCATGTAGTTATGTGGACACAGATCTCTGCATCGTTTTCTTGTGAGCCCAGGACAGATTGATGAAGCAGCCCCAGGGGGCTTGTCCTTGGTGTGCTGTGCTCAAAGGAATTGGGTTGAATGATGTTGGTACAGGCGGTCCCCAGGTTACAAACAAGATAAGGACTGTAGGTTTGTTCATAAGTCGAATTTGTTTGTAAGTCGGATCAGGTACATTTTTTAAGTGTAGCTGCAGCCAAAACAAATATTTTTAAGCTTTTTGGATAGCATAGGGAAGGGGTAACACCCCTGTAATGTTTGTTTTGCTGTCTATGTTTCTGTTCAGAAGATTTCACCTCACTTCCTGTCCCAATGATAATTGGATTTTGAAAATTTTGGGTTGTTGTGGAAACAAACCTTGGTGATAAAGCATCAGTGGATACACCTTTTTCTCATAATAACTCTTACAGGAGTGAATTTCCCTTCCTAGGGGGAGATTTCCTAGCACTTCCTGTTGTCTCCCTCCGTTTGTAAGTAGGAGTCGTTCATAAGTCGGATGTTCATAACTAGGGGACTGCCTGTACTATGCAATCCAGGTAAGCAGTGCCAAATTAGGAGTGTGGCACTGGAGTATACACAGGGTACCTTTTTTTTTTTTTTTTTTAACAAAAAGCTAAACGCTCGACATATTCTAATCTAATTATTTCAGCGCTTTGTTCAATAATACATAATTGATTGAAGATTTAATTGTAAACTGTACAAGTGCCTGACTTTCATCTGGTACCATCCTGTTGCAGTCCATGCACAGCAGAGCTGGAGGGTGAGAGAAGGAAGCAGTACAAGAAGCCAATCATTTCATGTGCTGATAAAAAGCATGCTGCAAGTACAGGATGACCTGGGCTCAGAGGAAGATGGCGGAATGGTGTTGGTCATCACACCGTGAACATCTAGCTGCAGGAAAAAAAAAAAAAAACAGAGGGAGAAATCTAAGGCCCCTTTCACACTGTGACCGCCTGAGCGTCAGCAGTAAACCACCGCTAATTTAGAGGTGATCTACCGCTGTAATAGCAGCGCTATGGCGTCACTATTCGGACAGCAGTAAGGCACTTTTACCCCCCCCCACAAGGGGTTAAACAGTGGTTAAAAGTGTCAGCGCACGGCGCTCCTGGAGCGGTGTACGGCAGCTTCGGGAGCGCTGCCCATTCATTTCAATGGGCAGGGGCGGTGGAGGAGCGGTGTATACAAAAATCAAGCATGCAGGAGTTTGATTTTCCTCCCGCGAGCGCACCGCCCCAAGCCACCCCAGTGTGAAAGGACACACTGGGTTTAATGGGGAGATGCTTTACAGGTGCCATTTTTAGCTAAATAGCACCTGTAAAGCACCCCAGTGTGAAAGGGGCCTAAATGAAGTTGAATATTGCAACAAAAGCTGGGTTTTGATATTTTTATTATTTTGGGCAAACATGCAAACCCCAGGCATGCAGTGTCGTGGTTGGGATTCAAACCAGCGATCCTTTTGCGGCTAGGCGAAAGTGCTAATCTGAATTTTTTTGATTTTTATCAAATTTATTGTAATAAAATGCATTTGGAGTAAACAATATAAAATATAGTTTTCTATTTAGGATGCATTAATAATTTAGTTTATTCAGCATGAAATAGAGCCAAGTTATGTAGCGTAAGGCTGTATATTCTGCTATATTTACATTTTTGGTAAACTCCTTCAATGAATCCAAGCTCTGCAAGCTGAAAGAACATGCACTGCATTGATGCATTCACACAATTTCACAGTAACCATGAGATAAAACAAAGTTCAGGAATATTCCTTTATCCCATTGTTTGTAAATCTATGTACACTACAAACTGTATGATTCAATCGGTTCTGATATCGCTGTTTTACTAACAAAACAGCTTATTTTTCTAAATAGGAAACCTTCATTTTGTTTGCAAATATTCGATTCTAACTACCAACAACAATAAGTCCTTCCATTTAATTGCTTGCCGACTGCCGTACGACAATAAGGGCTCATGTACACTGTAGCTGATAAACTACCGTTTTTGGTCGTTTTTTTAACAACCCAAAAACGCCCCTTTATGTTATCCTATGTGTCCATGCACACATGGACGTTTATTGTTTAACAGCAGTGGCGTTTTTGGGCTGTTATCTGAATGCCCTGAACTGGCGTTCAAAAGACGTTCTTCTGACCACAAAAAACGCTGGGCGCTGATAAACACAGCTAACCGCTCATAAACGCCGATAAATGGCCGTTTAATCAGCGTCCGGCATTTTTTGTAGTCAATGGAAGCTAATGAAGTAAAAAAAAAAAAAAAAAAGCAGATAAACGCTGCTTACAAAATGCTGTAAAAGAACGTTTTCTAAGCAGCGTCTCCTGCCCGACGCCCTGAGAGCCCAGAGGGCGTCCAGTGTGCATGGAGCCTAAGCATGGCTCTGTCCCGCGAATCGCCGCTTATAGTCGTCACTTTAGTGAGCGGGGCCGCGGGTCAGACGGGCTTGATGTCCGCTGGTGACACGCGATGCCCTGTGACAGCGCCAGAACGGGGAACTGCTGATGTAAACACGGCGGTTTCCCGTTCTGACACGTGGCAGGTCAGAGATCTACTGATCCCTGTACTCGGGATCAGTTAGATCTCTGGTGCCCCTGCCAGCCCAGCCCCCATACAGTTAGAACACATGGAGCACAGTTAACCCCTAGAGCGCCCCTGCAGGATAACCCCTTCACTGCCAATGACATTTATACAGTTATCAGTGGATATTTATATTTCCAATTGCTGTATAAATGTCATTGGTCCCAAAAAAGTGTCAAAAATGTCCGACATGTCCGCTGCAATATCGCAGACCCGATAAAAATCGCAGATTGCCGCCATTACTAGTAAGAGGAAAAAAAATTGTAAAAAAAAAAACCGCCAGAAATGAATTCTCATGGTTTGTAAACGCAGCAACTTTTGCGCAAACCAATCAATAAACGCTGATTGCGATTTTTTTATCACAAATATGAGGAAATATATATATATATATATATATATATATATATAAATAAATAAATTCTTTTTTTTATATTTTTTTTTTGGATTTGTATTTTAGCACAGTAAGTAAGAAATATATTATAATTTTTTTTTTTTTTTTTGCAAAATTGTCGCTCTTTTTTTTTTTTTATAGCGGTGATCAGAAATGACGCAGAGGGGATCAAATACCACCAAAAGAAAGCTCTATTTGTGGGAGAGGATGAATCTGCCTAACAGAGACACAGACAGCAATAAACACATGACAGGTGTTCTAAACCCTCTCCACCCATCCAGAGTTTTAACTTTAGTTATTTTTTAAAAAAAGATGGGCCTAAACTGATTGCTTTCACTCTGATGTACATGCTGATATAGAACACATGTTTTGACCTGCCTTAGTATTTGCTTAGGGGGTCAACAACATTCAGTTAGTGCGGTTTGGTAATTGAGCACAAAGATTTGCAGTTCTTTTGCACAAGATAAAGCACTTTTACTTGGGAATATGCAGGAAGAACACTTTTATCAACACTATTGCACTTTTTAAAGACTGTTTAGCACAACTTCCACTTATATAGTAGTTGCCACTTTATAATTACAGAGGATAGCACAGCTATTATTTTTATCACTGATTGTCTTTCACCTAAGTTATAGCAGCAGCTTTCCCACTTTTTTTTGGCAATTTTGTTTTTCATGGTATTTTCCATTCATTTGATGAATCGCTGGAGGTAGCACAGCTTACACTAGCACAGTAGTTGTATTAATTGGAAAGAAAGCTTTCCTCTCCTTATTTTAACTCACTTTGGTACGACCATTAGACCCCTTTCACACCAAGGCGTTTTTCAGGCGTTTTTGCTCTAAAATTAGAGCACATAAAAAGTGCACCAAAAACGCTCCCCATGCATCTCAATGGATCCTTTCACACTGAGGCGTCGCGCTTGCTAGGCGTTGCTAAAAGTCCTGCAAACAGCATCTTTTCAGCTTGTTTTGTGCGCTCAAAATAGCTCTTCAAAAATGCCCATGTCCATTGAAAGTAATGGTCAAGCGCTTGAAAAACGATTGAAAAGCACACGAAATGTGTACTGAGGCTGTGGACAGGTCACATGATTGAAACACAAACGCTTGAAAAACGCCATTAGAGGGGCGCTAAAAAGCGCGGCAAAAACACACACTAAAATCATGGCGTTTTACAGGATTTTACAGGCTTTTTTCCAACGCCTTGGTGTGAAAGGAGCCTTAAGCTTGGTTCACACTGCTGCAGTGCAAATTTTCTGCGAGTTCAGAGTGCGATTTCTACATGTGTTGGTGCGAATCTACTGCAAAGCTGTAGCTGGAGTTGGAGGGGGAAGCTATTGCAGTGATGTGAATGGGAGATTGCGTTTTCAATCCGTGTTCTATTGTAGTCTATGGAGCTGAATTTGCAACGCACAGCATCGCACACGGATCAAACTCGCACAGGACCCGTTTTCTTCACGGATTCGATTCGCAACGCATCCATGTGAACTGCCCTGATAGAACACTATGTTATTGGAGATGACTTGCGAATTTAATCTATCGCAACGGCTTAAATTAGCAGTAGAGTTCGCAGCAGTGTGAACCAAGCTTAAAAGTTCCCTATTAGAGACTGGGATGGCAGCAGGCTTTGCCCTGAATCCACAGACGTCAAGCACCTAATGAAATGGAAGTAGTCTCAAAAAAACCCTGTGAGAAGGGTTTTTTTGGGGGAATAATTCCTTATGCACATGCATGTTATATTTCCCCACCCTGGAATCAAAGGTGTTGCATACAAACGCCCATAGGATTCAATGGCTGTACGCAAGTATACATATGTACAGACACCCGGATGCAGGCATTCTGTATGATGGCTCATACATCCGTAAAAATATTTGCATTTATGCAAGTACTATCACACAGCTGCATACAACTGTTGAGGTCTATGAGCATCTGTACACAGCACCTGTAGCTGCAGAGAGGGCTGCGTGAGGACCAAAGGGTAACAGCACACAACTGTGGTGCCAGCTCCTGGGTAAAGTTTATTTTTGAGCGTTTAACCACTTCATGACTGCTGTGAAGCGTAGGCATGTTTAACCAGTTATTACCAACCATAAAACCTTGCCCCCCAGTAAAGACACACAGACTTATTTAAATTGGAATTAGGGCAAGGCCACAGCTTTATTGAACTTATCAACTGTAACAGTGTTCAATTAACCACATAATGCCAGTGTGAGACAGGCATTAATCTGATCACAGACTTAAACTTCAGTGCATAGCCCATAAAGCAATATCCATCGCTGGGCAGGTAAAACCACCAACAAAGCTGTGATGAACTTACAACCGGCGGGCGGGTGGGCAACTCTTGACGTCAGGATTTCCTCAGGGTGGTGGGACATGCCCTTGCTTAGCCCTTTTCTCTGGCGTTCCAGCTCCACCCCGTCACCTCATGCTTTAGTGGCCAATCCCGTCTGAGCCACTTAAAAACCCTTCTTATGATCATGCCCACGTAGCTCTCCCATCAGTCATGGCTCCCTTTCCCTAGGACAGGGGTGGGTCAAGGGGCCTTCAATACCAGGCACTTACAACACTTCCCGCCCAGACCAATTTTCAGCTTTCAGTGCTGTTGCGCTTTGAATGACAATTGCGCGGTTGTGCGATGCTGTATCCAAACAACATTTTTATAATTTTGTTCCCACAAATAGAGCTTTCTTTTCGTGGTATTTGATCACCCCTGCGGTTTTTATTTTTTGTGCTACAAATAAAAAAAGATCGAAAATTTTGAAAAAAAAAAAAGAAGTTTTTCTTTGTTTCTGTCACAAAACTTTCTATAAGTACATTTTCTCTATCACTGATGGGCACTGATGAGGTGACACTGATAAGGTGGCACTGATGGGGCACATATATGCAGCACTGATGGGCATTGATATGCGGCACTGATGGGCACTCATAGGCAGCACTGGGCACTGATAGGTGACACAGGTGGGTACTGATAGGCAGCACTGGTGGGCACTGGTACATGGCACTGGTGGTCACTGGTGCATATAGCACTGTTAGGGATGGCACTGGCAGGCATCACATATGGGCACAGTGCCATCCCTACAGTGCACCGTATGCCCCTTACCTGGTGGTTTAGTGCGGGCTCCCTGGTGGTCCCTTGGAGGCCTCCAGATCTTCTCCCTGGTGGTCCATGGCAGCCTCCTTATGCGGTCCCTGGGGGGGGGCTCCCTGGTGGTCCTGGTCGGCTCCCTGGTGGCCCAGTGTGGCGATCCAGAGGTGGGGCTGCACTGATAAACGTTCAGCGCAAACCCCCCCCCCCCCCCCCAAGACCTGAGCAGAGGAAAATCTGATAAATGCCTCTTGTTTACACTGTGATCAGCCCTGATTGGTCACGGCTGATCACATGGTAAAAAGCTTCTGATGGAAGCCTTTTACCTCGATCAGTAATGCGGTGGGTCAGACTGACCCACAGCACCACCGATCGCCACTATGTGCGCTCCCGTGGGCGTGCGATCGTGGGTTATCCTGAGGACGTCAATAGAAGCTCAGTCAGGGTAACGAAGCCACCGCCCGGCTTTCATTTGTCAATAGGCAGGGCGGAAAGTGGTTAAAATGGCTAACAGGTTTAGCATTATGAATCCAATCTTTACCAGGATGGTGGTACAGATTGATCCATAACATCCAAATAAACTACAAGCATTAGCTTTTTTTTTTAAATCAGGTTAAAAGTTTATTTAGATGTTGCAGCATTAAACAACAAGTTTTTGAAAAAAAAAAGTGCATGCATGAATGTATTCTAAAAGGCAGTCAGCGGAATGCATTAGAGGCGTCTGTTTCTGCCAAGTTCGGGCAGATAAAATGCGGTCTATTTTCATAAGCCCATGAGGTCTAATGGCATTAGTATCCACGAAAACCAGGACAGGAGTCAGTGACACCACGCTTTGCCTGTGCCTGCACCAATGACAAGTTGAAACTACCATAGAGCACCTAGTTTTCTGAAACTCCCATTATTCATACAGCTGCTTTTGTTCTTTGCATTACACAGAATTATTTTAGGCTTTTAGAAAAGGATAGTATAGTTAGAAACATAGAGAAGTGATGCCAGAAAAAGTAGTCCATCGAGTCTGCCTCCCCCCCCCCTTCCCCCCATTAACCTTGTTGTCTGACTATATGTTTATCCCAAGCATGTTTGAAGCCATTTACTGTTGACTATCTCACAACCTCTGTTGGTAGTTTATTCTAATCATCAACCCCCCCTCTCAGTAAAATAATACTTTCTAAGATTAGTTTTGAACTTCCCTGTGTTCTTGATTTTGGTTTCATATTGAAAAGACTGCCCTCTTGAACCTTACTCACCCCCTTGATGTATTTAAAGGTTTCAATCATGTCTCCCCTCTCCCTTCTTTCCTCCAGACTGTACATATTAAGTTCCTGAAGTCGCTCTTGATATGTTTTATCCCCCAGACCTTTCACCATTTTTGTTACCCGTCTCTGAACTCGTTCTATCTTATCAATATCTTTTTGTAAGTGAGGTCTCCAGAACTGGACACAGTATTCTAAGTGAGGTCTCACTAAAGATCTATATAGAGGAATCAGAACCTCCTTCCTCCTGCTGGTGATCCCTCTACTGATACATCCCAGAATTCTATTTGCTTTTCCCACTGCCTGGTCACTTTGTTTGCTCATTTTGCAATCATCTGAAATAAGCACCCCCAAATCGTTTTCTTCTGTAGTGCTGGCTAACACGGTGCCCCCAATGCTGTACTCTCCAAGCGGATTCTTTTTCCCTAGATGCATTATTTTATATTTAGAAATATTGAACTGCAGTCTCCACTGCTTTGACCAATCTTCCAGCAATGCCAAATCATGTTCCATGTTACAGATACCTCCATCAACCCTATCCCTATCAACCCTAATACACACCTTTGTATCATCAACTACTATGTTTCCACACATAATCCCAACTATCCCTATCCCAACTACCTCCATAGACATTGTACCTTGTAC
>BLSH010492131.1:95229-120313 GCA_018402905.1 Glandirana rugosa | reverse complement strand
CACGACGTTTTCGTGTCTTTCACCTCCTTTAACGATTCGGATAATTCTTTCCTCTACTATTTTGGAAAAAATCCATGTACCCTTACATCCGACGTGTATACTTGATGATGTAATATTTATTCTCTGTTGTGTGAATTATACCATTATTATTACCGGCGCCGTGGAAATAACCAAAATCTGTTTATAATTTAAGTAGTTTAACACTTTATTAAATCGATCCCAATTATTATATTTAGTATTTTAAGGTATATATATATTTATTTAGATATTTAATTAGCGAGTCAGTACCTTGAGCTCGCGTATAGTATTGTTAGATGAGCTTGTTTTCAGGGGGGACATATGTCCATATTTGTCTAAAACCAATAAAGGTGCCGCGGCCATTATTATTACCATATTAAGTGTGTTGTCTCTTATTTATAATGTAGTAGTTCATATGTGCAGCCTACATTCCCATGTACCTAAAAAAGGTTTTATCATCTCCTTTCTTAATAGGCTTAGCAATTTCCTCCACTTTCTGTGCTTTTGCAGCACTGATGTGTTTGGCCTCCTTTTGTCTAATTGTATACTCCTCTCTGTCAGCTACACCTCCTGTTCCCTTGAATCTTCTATAAGTTATTTTTCCCTTTACTATCCTACTTACCTCTTTAGTAAACCATATTGTTTTTTTCTTCAGTTTATTCTTACTAGTTTGCCTGACATATAAACTAGTTGCTTCCAGGATAGTAGACTTTAATAGTGCCCACTGATTACTTACTCCTGTCATTTTACTCCAACCTTTCAGTTCATTATTTAGAAATTTCCCCATTTCAGCAAGATGTGTCCTTTTAAAATCTAAAACTTTTGTTTTTGTATACAATTAGTTCTGGTATATTACTGGCTGTTTGTACTTTAGCAGTGCTTAGTAAAGGTCTTTCATTCTTTTCCATTTTACTGTAGTGACCCAAACCCAGTTTTTGAATATGTTTCAGCTATGAGAGTTACCTTGTTTTCTTATATTATTTTTATCTCCAAATTCTGGTACAGTTACATGCGTCTAGATGCAATTAATAAATACAGATCATAAAATTAATTGGCAGGATCCAAGTGTGAATTGCTAGGTGTATGGTGCAATATTCAACCATATTGCGCATGTGATGAAAACCCAAAACATCCAGCTGTGTTTAATTTGAACATTTTATTTGGGTCAGCAAGTGAGCTGTGTACATGTAAGTTCAGAATACCACAGTATCTTACCACAGCAAGATCAGCAGGTTTAATGTCTGCAGACTAAGGGAGCTTTGAATCGCTCACTTCAACCATCTGTTACTAATGTGAAAATGGCTTGCTGCCGACTCACTTAAAGGTGCAGAAATACATAATTCTAGGATGTGAACAGGCAGATGAGAAAAATACCAGTTATGAGCATTACTATAGAAAAGGTTTCAAACAGGGTGAAGACTTGATGGGCATGACTGATATAATGGTTAGCATCATAACTATCTGTTTGCAGTATCAAATGCGCTCAAGGTAAACCTCACTACAATAAAAGGGCAGCATGTTACATTTCATAAAAATATGAAATTCCTGAAATAATGTATAGTAGAGCGTTTTTCTACACAGCAGTTAAAATAGATCTACAAACTTCATAGCGGAGGGGCTCAGCAGGGCACATGTCTGCATTTTCAAATCAAGATCTACTATGGGTAAAAAAATAGACCCCTTGCTGCCCCTGAATGCTCTCATGGGACCAAAACCCTAGCAAGCAAATCACATTATGTCTGCAGCGGCTGGCCTGTGCTTAGCAGGTGATCAGAAGGGAATATGTCACCTCTTTCCCACCTGTTTAAACAGGAATGTCACTCTGCAACCTTTTTTTCACAGTGTCGCAACAGCGTCCATTGAACACAATTGCAAGTGGCCCTGTTCACCTCTTGCAATTGTGAAGTGCCCTATTTTTTTGCCATGCAGCAAAGCACAGCTTAGTAGCTGAGACAATGTGTATGAGGCTGTTCCGGCGACCATTGCCTGGTTTTCCCAGAAGCAGCGTTTTGTTGCTTAAGGCCCCTTTCACGCGGGTGATCCGATCAGGTCCACCTGTCAGTTTTACAGGCGGTCCTGATCGGACCCTCCAGTCTCTTCTATGGAGCAGTGGATGTCAGCGGGCATGTCAGCTGACACCCACTGCCATCCGATCCGATATTCCTCACCTGTCTGGCAGACTAGACGGCATCGGATGGAAACAGACAGGCGGTCCGTTTCTATCCGATTGCCCCATAGAGGAGAGTGGGACTGTGTCAGTGTCTGCTCTGCATAGCTGATCTGATAGCTCAGATCGGTCACCTGCCTGCTCAGCGGGGATCAGCAGAGAGATCCCCCGCTGAGCAAGCAGATTCCGCTTCATGGAGGTGTGGAAAGGGCCCAACAGTGATGATTTTAGGTCAGATATGGCTCAGGGTAAAGTTCACACATGGGTCCATAGTGTTTGAAAAGCAAATGTATGTAGCCCTACCCCCGCAGGTGCTGCTGATATTAACCGATTCTTTTCCAAACAGTACAGAGGTCACCAGTCACCCATGCAACAGTCTAGGGAAGGTCTTTTCGTAATTTATCGCTTGCAGAACTTGTAACAGGAAAGGGATTGGAACATGGGATACTCCAATATGCTCAGTAACATTGATCAGAGGACATACTTCTCCTTGTGTTGACCACCTTATGGGCACACCTCCCCAGGGATTGGCCAGGTCATGATAAATATTTCCACCAGTTATTTACATTTCCCATCCTAAGCTCTGAAAACTTCTTCCGGAGACAGGGGGAAACCATCAAACATCCAGCCTGTGAAGCCATGAGCAGACCAGAGCCAGTGATTACTGCACCCTTGATTACAGAAGGAGCCGAAAACTAGATTTACCTAGCTTCCTATGCTAGGAGGGTGCTACATGTAGTTCACGCCAACAAATTAAACAAAGTATAAAATATGTAACACCCACCAGCACTGCAATTTACCATACATTGAATGTGTATTATGCCTTACTTGATTACCTTTTTAAATATATTATTATTTAAGAATAATTACAGTAATCTGCTGTTAGCCAAATAATTACAGACTTGCACTGACAATAGTGACAGTGAAGCTTGAGTAATATGTACATGAGATGCCCATCATCTTATCCCTAGGATTCTGGCAAAGTTGGACAACAATTATACACTTTATTGGCTCAGAAGCATAGCAGAAGATAAGCACATGAGCCTTCTGTTGACAGAATATGTCTTGTGTCCCAAAATTTTGCATTCAACAGCCAGTTCTGAAGTCATCTGTCAAACTCTTAAACATATATTTGTATTAACACTGATAAATGTTATCCTAATCTTACCACAAATACACAGATGCTTTGATCACCACAAAGATTACTTCCACTGAAAAAACTGAAAACTGCATGTCAAATTAGCACTAGATACCAGAATGTAGACAACTGCCCAACCCCTCCCACCTCCTGACGTTCATACTTGATTATTAAGCCCTTCACGCCTAAGAGTAAAACAAATCTTAATGCCGAAGCACAATATTGCAACTTTGACATGTGATGGTAAAACTGTATCATAACTACTTTGTGCATCCAGGTGGATTATACCATGTTTTTTCAGGACAAATTGGGCTTTCGTTTGGTAGTACAGTGGAACCTTGGATTAAAAGCATAATCCGTTCCAGGAGAATGCTTGTAATCCAAAGCAATCGCATATCAAAGCATGTTTCCCCATAGGAAACAATGTAAACTCAGTTAATTTGTTTCACAGCCACTGCTTGTCTATGCAGTACTGTATGTGGCCACATGTCTGGGGGCGCCTGGTGTATGCAATACCCCATGTGGCCAGAAAAGTGGTGGCGCTGGTAAGCCTCTAACACATCGGAATCACTTGGAAATGCTCGGAAAGAGTTTACACTTTAGGTATTTCCGAGGAATTCCGAGTATTTCTGGTCGCCTCTGATGCTCACCAACGCCACCACTTCTCTGGCCACATGCGGTATTGCATGCAAAACGGCCAAATTCTGCTCGTTATGCAAGATACCACTCGCAAACCGAATCAGATTTTTTGAAAAAAAGCCTGCTCGTATTGCGAAACGCTCGTTAACCGCGTTGCTTGCAATCCGAGGTTCCACTGTAAATGATTGTGAATATCTCCAGATTTTTTTTATTATCATTATGAAAGGGAAACTGGCCCAAGACAGTAAAAAAATCTATTTTTTTCCTTCAATTTAGCTGTAGATTTCTTGTTACTACCATAACCTACCACCAAAGAACAACCCAAAATAAATTCTCCTGCTCCTGACGATCACAGCAATACCACATTCTGTATGTGTATGTTATTTGTTGTTTGTACCCGTAGCACAGCCCAGAAGCAATCGTGCACATTTTTTCCTACCTAAAACACAGTGACCCTGACTGAGATTGATACTGATTTAAAAAAAATTAAAGAAAAATCCTGCCCAAAATATACTGACCTTTGACCCTGACCTTGACTCAAATACTAATCTAGATCAACCCTTGATCTAGGTATTTTTTCGTTTCTTTATTTTTTCCCCTCTCTGCAAGGAAACATTGCATCTTTCCTCTCCATTCACATAGAAGCACAGGGGGCTAATCACTCAGAGGCTACCACAGCAATCAGGTGACCTGTAAACCGGAGTTCTGGGTCCCGATAAATAATACAGGGCCCGGGGCTCTTGGTGAGTCCCCGGTCTTTGTGCTGCCAGAGTGCAGTGTGGCATGCTCTCAGCACAAAGGGAGATATGCATGTGTAGTGGATATAAAAAGTCAACACACCCCTATTAAAATGTCAGGTTTCTATGATGTAAAAAAATGACAAAGATCAATCATTTCAAAACTTTTTCCACCTTTAATGTGACCTATAAACTGTACAACTCAGTTGAACAACAAACTATTTAGGTGGAGGGAAGTAAAAATAAAAAAACTAAAATAATATGGTTGCATAAGTGTGCACACCCTTAAACTAATACTTTGTTGAAGCACCTTTTGATTTTATTACAGCAGTCTTTTTGGGTATGAGTCTATCAGCATGGCACATCTTGACTTGGCAATATTTGCCCGCTCTGCTTTACAAAAACACTCCAAATCCGTCAGATTGCTAGGACATCTTCCATGCACAGCCCTCTTCAGATCACCCCACAGATTTTCAATCGGATTCAGGTCTGGGCTCTGGCTGGGCCATTCCAAAACTTTAATCTTCTTCTGGTGAAGCCATTACTTTGTTGATTTGGATGTATGCTTTGGGTCGTGGTCATGCTGAAAGATGAAGATCATCTTCATGTTCAGCTTTCTAGCAGAAGCCTGAAGGTTTTGTGCCAATATTGACTGGTATTTGGAACTGTTCATAATTGCCTCTACCTTGACTAAGGTCCCTGTTCCAGCTGAAAAAAAAAAATAGAGCCCCAAAGCATGATGCTGCCACCACCATGCTTCACTGTGGGTATGGTGTTCTTTAGGTGATGAGCAGTGTTGTTTTTGCGCCAAACATATCTTCTGGAATTGTGGCCAAATAGTTCAACCTTGGTTTCATCAGACCAGAACACATTTTCAGATGTGTTTTTGCAAAATTTAGCGGGGATTCAATGTTCTTCTTTGGAAGGAAAAGGCTTCCACTCTAACCCATAGCCCAATTTTGAAAAAAGTTGGACGGGCTGTCGTACAACAATCGCATCGTGTACGAGGCTTTAGAAATGATGCAGAATTTATAGTTTACTCAAGGACTGTATGCTGTCCAGGCCCTGAAGAAGCAACGCAAACCCCAAACCATAAAAGATTTCCACCCCAAACTTCACAGTTGGTGAGAGGTTTCTTCTTCAGAAATGCTGTGGCAAACATATGTATTGTTACCGTAACCAAAGAGCTCTATCTTTGATTGATCAGCGATTAGCACACTGTTTTTTTATGCTTTAATATTTAATGGAAAACAGTAATCTTGTTATGTTCTTTTTAGGTTTCATAAGCTTTTTTTAAAACACTGCACAAGCGGGGTTATTGGTGCAATCTTTCTGATTGTAGTTGCATGCACTTTGACTCAAAGTCATGCAGTTACCAGAATGACCTATATGCAGTAAAATTTGGGATTTCTTGGAGACTTTTTTTTAGTATCAAAGGGTCAGATCTTCAACTGGATTTGTTGGGCTGGCCAGTCGTGGACAAATTAGCAGTCATTTCAAGTCTACACCACTTGTAGATTCCTTTCAGTGGAATGGCATTTCAAATAATTTGGTGATCTTTTAACCACTTCCTTACTGGGCACTTAAACCCCCCTCCTGCCCAGACCAATTTTTGGCTTTCAGCGCTGTCGCATTTTGAATGACAATTGCGCGGTCGTGCGACGTTGTACCCAAATAAAATTTGCGTCTTTTTTTTCCCACAAATAGAGCTTTCTTTTCGTGGTATTTGATAACCTCTGCGTCATTTCTGATCGCTGCTATAAACAAGAAATGAGCGACAATTTTGCAAAAAAGAAGAATATTTTTTACTTTTTGCTAAAGTACAAATCCATTAAAAAAAAAGTATTCATCAGTTTTGGCCAATATATATTCTTCTACATATTTTTGGTAAAAAAAAAAAAAAATCGCAATCGGCATATATTGATTGGTTTGCGCAAAAGTTATTGCGTCTACAAACTATGGGAATTGATTTATGGCGTTTTTATCATTTATTTATTTTTTACTAGTAATGGCGGCGATCTGCGATTTTTATCGGGCCTGTGATATTGCAGCAGAAATGTCGGACATTTTTTACACATTTTTGGGACCAATGACATTTATACAGCGATCAGAAATTTAAATATACACTGATTACTGTGTAAATGTCATTGGCATTGAAGGGGTTAACCTGCAGGGGGCAGTGAAGGGGTTAACAAATGTTCCCTGGGTGTGTTCTAACTGTGGGGGGGGCGGGGCTGGCCGGGACATAACAGATCTAACTGATCCCAGTGACAGGGATCAGTAGATCTGCTATGTCCCCCTTCACAGAACGGGGAACCGCCGTGTTTACAACGGCGGTCCCCCATTCTGCAGCTCTGTCAGGCGATCGTGGGTCTCGAGCTGACATCGAGTCCGCCCGACCCACGGGCACGCCCGCGCAGCGTGCGGCGGGCGCGCCAGGAGCGTGCACAGGGGACGACGTCCATGGACGTCGTCCGGGCATTTCAGATCCGCGCTGGAGCCGTACTTCGGCTATAGCGCGGATCTGGAGGGGTTAAATCATGACTTATAGGCATCTACAACTATCCGAAGGCATGAGATAGCCCTTTCGACCTTGGCATGATGACACAACACATCTCAATAGAAATGAGAACACCAGACTCAAGATATCCAAGTGTTAAATGAGAAAATATCCACCTGTATACTTCCTAGGGAGGTTCAAATCACTGGAACCTAATGTGGAACACTGAATTCTAATTTCATGTATTTGAAGTGGCCAAGACTAAAGAGAAAGTGCCAACTGCAGCGATAAACAGGGCAACATTTATCAAGTACACCAATGACACAATTAAGCTGGCCATACACTTATCGAAATTCGGCCACTTCAGCAGGGACCCAATCAGACAGCCAAACAGCTGCCACTGCCAAAATACAATGTCCGGGAAGGTGAGGGTAAGGGGGAAATTTTTCCATCCAACTCTTCTGTGTGGATGAAGCAATATGCAAGTTATTTTTCTTTTCACTTAGCAAGCAGGCTGAACAAAAAAAATAAATGAATAACTGTGTATGTCTAACTTGAGTTGCAAATCAGGCTGCTTCTAGGTTCAGGAAAGTCTCTGGGACAGGTTTACAGTGTATTTTGTGACCCTGTGCGCCTGTATTCCCAGGCAGCCAAGTGTGACAGTTTGTAAATGTCTGCAACAGATTTATCACTGGAGATGAAATATAATTTCACTTTAAACAGAGGCAAAATTGAGAAGTGATCAGGATCAGGTGTCATTCTGTCACAATGCTACCTCAGAGCAGATGAAGGAAGAATTGTTGTCCTAAACTGTAGCCATGTAATAAATTTGTTACATAATCTGTTTCACTACTCCTGCTAAGTAGCATTGCCATGTTATGTAACAGAATTGTTACACATTTCCCATAGTACAAGTACATGTTTTAACAGTTTAATCTCCTTTGAGCACAAATAAGTCCTCTTTGAATATATGATTTGCAGAACTCATGTAAGATCTTGTGAGACATCAGTAAAAATGTTTTACCAACTTACGAGATCACTTTAAAAATGGTAAGTTTAAAGGGCCCTTTCACATGGGCTGTGCGATCAGGTCCACCTGTCAGTTTTCCAGGCGAACCTGAATGTCAGCTGACATTCGCCTCCATCCGATCCGGTCTGCCAAAAACAGACGGATGCTGGTCCTATTTTCCATCCGTCCGGCGGATCGGATGGAAACATACAGGCGGTCCACTTCCATTGGGTTTCCCCATAGAGGAGAGTGGGACTGTGTCCATGTTTGCTCTGCACAGTGAGTGGACACGGACCTGTCATCCACCTGCTCAGCAGGGATGAGCGGAGCCATGCCACTCTGAGCAAGCGGATTCCATTAAGAAGAAACGTCCGTGTGAAAGGGGCCTTAGTGAACTGTACAGGTTTAATGTTAGAAATGTGAAGTGCATGTTTACAAAATGGCTTCAAAGTTAATAGGACTGTTAGGAAAAGACTGTGCTAAGGGTTAATGGCATTTGATTGTTGTTTCCCTATATTCCCTTGATGAGCAGCTCTATTTAAACTTCCTGCTTCCTGTAGCAAGTGCTGTCCGTTCTACAGCGTTCCAGTGTGTTCCCGTGACCCGTTTGCTAAAGTCTTCCTGTATCTGTGACCCGGCTTGCTTGAACTCTGCCTGTACCCCCTTGTACCGCACCAGCCAGCCTGTTAACGACCCTGCCTGCACCCAACGACCCGTTTGCCTGCTCCCTTGTACTGCACCAGCCAGCCTGTTGCCGACCCGGCCTGCATCACCACTCTTCTCTCTGCACGAGCTCCTGGAGGATCCTCACAACACCACCGGCATCCGCACCAGCCCTCGTGCCCCCCTGTGCTCCGGAATCTCCTGTCTGCTCTACCAGGGGTTCCCGAACCAGGGTCGTAAGAGAGGTTGCCCTCTGCACAATCAGACTCCATCACCAGGTACGTGACAAGGACCTTGTGACTAAAGCTGCAGGGAAACCACATCCAACATATCGAAGTCTAACCTAAAAATGAAATACATAAATAAAAAAACACACTCATAATCATGAATATTAATTTCTTTCAAAATGTAAAAATTAATTTTAAAAAATACTAAAAAAATAGTCCACAAATATCCTCCTTATTCTCTTCCTTTAGGTTTAAAAATTGGTGGAGTTGGCATATGTCTGCAGTTGGGGTCAACTCTTCTCTGACTGGCGGCTTTACTTTGAGAGTCACTGAGTGAAATAGCCCAGAGGATGATTTTGAGATTCCCATGCTGCCAAAGTTAATATGCTGGACAAGAACTACTTGGCCTATGTTGCATATTTACCCTTACCCTAATTTCACAGAAAATCCAGGAGATATCATACATGAACTTTTTATGCTCTCACCAATCATTAAATACAGTATAGAACCCCTCAGGAACCAAACGGGTTAATCCACAAGGTTATTTAGAAAATGTAATCATCGCTGTTTTATCCCCTCTGGAGCAGGGAGCAGCCTAGGCAGTGGGAATTAGGTCAGTGAATCACACAAGGAATACCAGATCACATATTCCTTGCTACTGTTAACATTTCCAAAATTTTCACTGACATTAATGGAAAACATAGAAACAATGATAGACATATCATTTAAGTGAAACGCCATTTATGCCCACTAGGTGAACCATTTGCATTGCACTTTATAAACCAGAGATTTTAGGAATCTTTATTACAGATCCTTACTTTTTATTTTTTTTACAGATATGTAGGCCTTACCCACCTTTTCATTAAATTGACTGCTAAGTGGGAGGGACTGCATTCATAACCAACCGATAAGAATCATTGTAGAATTAAGAAAAGTAGCAGTCTCTGTTTATTTTGTCTGAAAGACCATTTACAACTATCTAATCAAAAATAAGGATTGTAATTGCAGGAGATACCAGACATTTTACATTCAGCACGGTGTAGGCATGTGGGAAAACAGAATACTGAACCCAGGAGCAGAAAATGCTACCAGCTGTCATGGTTGAAAGGAGGCACTTTGAATGTTTCTCCAGGTTTAGAAATTAGGATAAACTAAAATGGAAATATAATTTTTAATCATTAAAAATTGTACAGAAAGTATGTTTTATTTCTCATTTGTGAATGTTGAGTTTGTATTTATCTGTAAGCAAGAGTACTTTTACATTTTTTTCTTTTTTAAATGAATACACCAAATGTGATCAGATTAATGTATGAATCCCATTACTGTGTTTTGTACAGCTCCAGATTTAGTGAAAATACAATATGCATGATGATGCTACGGATATGTGCAGATACATTTGAGTAAAACATGATTGTATTGGTTTGGATTAACTTCCCTTACAATCTAGCAAGTATAATAAGTACTTGTCAGCATGAGTCATGACATCTTTTTGAGCAGATGAATAAGGCTCCATTTACACGGGACGCTGTTTCAACCTCCCCTGAACATTTTATCCTGACAGCTAGAAACCGGTGTCTAAAACGTCCGTTTAGCCCCGTTTTGCATGCCGTATTTGCGTTTAGGAGTGTTTTTTTGGAAAAAAAACTTTTTTTAACCACTTCAGCCCCAGAAGGATTTTCCCCTTTAGGACCAGAGCACTTTTTGAGATTTGGCACTGCGCCGCTTTAACTGACAATTGCGCGGTCTTGCGACATTGTACCCAAACTAAATTTGCGCCCTTTTTCTTCCAACAAATAGAGCTTTCTTTTAGTGGCATTTGATCACCTCTGCGTCACTTCTGATCACCGCTATAAACAAAAAAAAAAGTGACAATTTTGCAAAAAAAAAAAAACAGTATTGCTCACTTTTTGTTAAAATACATATATAAAAAAATAATAATAATAATTCATCGGTTTTGGCCGATTTATATTCTTCCTCCTATTTTTGGTAAAAAAAAATAAAAAAAAACGCAATCGCCGTATGTTGACTGGTATGTGCAAAAGTTGCTGCATTTACAAATGAGGAGAATTCATTTAGGTTTTTTTTTTTTAATTATGTTTTACTAGTAATGGTGGCGATCTGCAATTTTGTGGCGGACATGTCGGACCATTTTGACACTTTTTTGGGACCATTGGCATTTATACAGTGATCAGTGCTATAAAAATGCACTGATTACTATATAAATGTCACTGGCAGGGAAGGGGTTAACCTGCAGGAGGCGCTCTAAGGGTTAACTGTGTTTCCTGTGTGTGTTACTAACTTTATGGGAGCTGGGCTGAGTGGGGGAGGAGAGTGATACACAGGGAGCCTGTGATCACATTCCTTCCCCCTGTCAGAACGGAGAGCCGTGTGTTTACATACACGGACCTCTGTTCTGTTACTGCAGGGGAGCGATCGCGGGTAGCCGGTGGACATCAAGTCTGCCCTACCCGCTCCCTGGCTCACGTTCCGCAATCTCGCAGCTGCCATCAGGTGATGGTGGTTTGCGATATCAGACCACTTTGCAAGTGGTTAAAATGGAAACGCCTGTAAATGAAAGGCTCCTAGACGCGTTCAGTCGCGTTTACAAGCGGTTTGGCTTTTCAGATGCCTCTGAACTGGCGTCTGAACCCATTTTTTTTGCGTTCCAAAAAAAGCCTTTAAACTCAACTGCCTGGAAATGACCTTAAACGACCCTGTGTAAATGTAATGATAAGATAACATAGGGGAAAGTACAGGGGCAGCTGGAAAAAATGCCCAAATGCCTCTAAACGTCAGTTTACCAGCAGCAGTGTAAATGAGGCCTTAGGGGTGATCTGTAAGTCCAGGTGTTTCCTGTATCTCTAGTATGTACCATTCTCCAATTGGTGCTGCAGGTCATATACAGTACCTCCTATATGCACTGTACCACCTGGTGGCTGAAGGAGGGTTTTGTGTCGGTAGGGAATCAAGAGACGTAGGGTTTTATCTAATACATGGGTGCTCAACCTGAAGCCCTCAATGTCAAACCAGGAAAGTGCATGCCCATGCTCTGGGATGGAGGGTTGGCAAGCTCAGATCGCAATCAACAGGTCGCTGACCCACCATCCTAAAGCATCAGAGTGCACTAAGCTGGTGCCGGCAGCGAAGGGAGCAGGAGCTGCATAAACCGATGCTTCCTCTTTAGCACAGGCTTCCTTCACAGGCAGAGTGTTACCAAGCGCACTTTGCCTGGGATCTTTCTAGCAGCCTGGAGAGTGATGCCAGCAGAAGCAGGTAAAGGGAAAAGGTCAGCGTATAAGGGCTCATACACAAAGGCGTTTTTTGCCGCCGGCGTTTTTGGGCATTTTTTGCAGCTCTCCATGTTATTCAATGGCTGACGTTTTTGGGCTGTAGAGGGCGTCGGCGGTAGTGAGCTGAAAGTAGAACCCACGGCCAGCGTTTGCGCTGGACGTGACGCCGACACCACAAACGCCGTTTTTTGACACCAACGTTTTTAGGTTAAAATATAGCAGAGGAATTTTTTTTTATTTAAAACGCCGATTGACCAAGACACTCAAAAACGTTCATTAACGCTTACGAATGCCGATGCAAAAGCCGAAAACAACGCTGATTTCTTCCCTGACGTCGGGCCCAAAGTTTTGCATATTTATTAAACATATGCCCATGTGTATGAGCCCTTAAACATCACATACACAGCACTTTTGCAATAGGCATATTAGCACTTATAAAAAAGTGTTATTAGACTGCTTTCACACTGATTTGCACCTGTGGCTTTCCTGAGAGTCAGCTGCACTGAGCCATAGACTTCTATTATATTGTGCAGGTTTGATGTGCTTTCAAAAAATGCACCACAACCGCAAGATGTAATAGAAGTCCATGGCAAAGTGGAGCTAACCCGTGGGAAAGCCGTAGTTGCACTGAGCTGCACCCACGATGCAGGGAAAGCACAGTGCATCAGTGTGAATGCAGCCTTATAAGGGGCACAAGACAGAAAGGGCTTGTTTACATGTGCGATTTAGGGGGAGATAAAACCGCACAGTTCATTGTGACCGGTTACCAAATTACTTAAGTGGCCCTTGCTTTACACCCCTAATCTAGTATTTGAAACACACTATAGCCTTTTGAATTCATGTTTTTCTTTACTTTAAAATTAGATAGGAAGTAGGCAAACCTAGAGACAGATGTATAGCGTGAACAGCTTCTAAACAAAACATAAAAAATTCTTTAGTTAACTTGTAATAGAGAAGCACATATTGATCCCTTTTAGGCTTCATGCACACAGGAAAAACAGCAAAAAAGTCAGTAATTTATCAGGGATGTTTTCAGCTTTTACCAGCGTTATATTACCGCCGTTTTTCCCACGTTTTTTGATGCGTTTTTAAAGGGCCCCCATTTTTTGGGTTTTTTCCCCCAATTGATCTAAAACGTCCAAAAATGTTGGGGATTGACGTTTTTTGGCGTTTTTAAGCGTTTGAACGTTTTTACAGCTGAAAAACGTCCAAAAAAAACCCCCTGGTCTTGTGTTTTTTTTTTTCTTTTTTACAGCTCAAAAACGTCACTGCTAAAATCAGTTGATAATGGCCTATGTGTGCATGAACACATAGGATAACATGAAGGAGAGTTTATTGACTGTAGAAAAAAACGTCTGCAGCTGAAAACAGCTTCTGAAAAACAGTCAAAAACGTCCTGTGTGCATGAGGCCTTAGAGAGGACTGGATTGCAATCTGATGACATGGGTATTTGACAGTAATACAGATGTGTTTATACTGTAGGTATTTTTTAGGTGGTGGGATTAACTGGTTCCACTTTCAATACAAGAACACGCTGTGCAACCTACTGTTGTTGAATATATCCATAATCTGGACCATTAATAATATCGTCAATGTAAACACTCTTGCTCCACTAAAATAAACAAGAAGCCAGATTGGGAACTTGAGTTCAAACAACTATAATTTATATGCCAAGGCTGATTTTAAATTAAAGGCTGGCACAGATTGTACCAATAACAGATGGATCTGTTCTATATTCTTTAACTGGATCCAATTATTAAAACCCCAGCTTGAATAATAACACATAATACCACACCAGGGCTTGACAAATTTGCCTTGAATCTAGGAGCCAGCTAAAAAAGTTAGGAGCCAGTTTTTTTATAGCGTAGTGTTGGGTTGTCAGCGCCAGGAGTAAGACAAGTAATTTGCGCCCCTAACTTACTCACAGCAGAGCAGCCAGTCAATAACTCCAATATAACACCGTTTCATCAGGGTCATAGGCTGGCCAGAAAGAGTGACACTAAAAAATCTGTTATGGGGGAAACTCCTTATTATGCAGAATGCATAGTGACTGCGGCATGTAAAATGCCCTCATCTGCTGCCTAATGGAGCTTAAGGGTGGCAAAAACATGTCTCTACTGCACATTATTACCACCAAACTTGCACATCTAAACAAAGCCTTAGTGACATTGTAAATAAAATACAAAAAAAAGGTAAAAAGTATTCCAGCGCTGCTGATCTTATGCTGCCTCTTTGCAGCCACTTCCTGCCTACATGTCTGTCCCCCACAGTGACTTTTCATTGCTCTGGTGGGTTTCCGGTCACCATGAAATACTGGAGCCCAGCTGCACATAGAGTGGTAATTGTTGATGGTACACAGGGCTTTATCACAATTTTGTTGCTTAGAATAAAGGTCATGTTTCTTGCGGAGTAACATCAACTTTTATATTATACAAAAAAAAAAAAAATGGGCTAACTTTACGGTTTAGTTTTTTTAATTCATTAAAAGTGTAATTTTTTCCAAAGAATTACGCTTGAAAAACTGCTGCGCAAATACCATGTGACATAAAATATTGCAGCAACCGCCATTTTATTCTCTAGGGTCTCTGCTAAAAAAATAATATATAATGTTTGGGGGTTCCAAGTCATTTTCTAGCAGAAAACACTGGATATTTAATTGTAAGCCACTAATGTGAGAGAGGGTTTAGTCTTTAAATGGTTAAACTTTCCTGATAGCCCGGAGATAATTGCTTTGAAAGAAGAAGATACATTGTTGTTCCTTTATTCTTGTAACTCTCAACAACTAGAAGAAGATACATTGCTGTTCCTTTATTCTCCTAACTATCAACAACTATTCCAGGCAGACAGCCAAGTTTAACAGCTGTTAGATTAAGCAGAGAACGGCTCTCGGCTCTCGCTGAATCTGACACGCTGTTTTAACATGGGGAGAGAAGGAACGGCAGTCACTCGCCAGGACGCGATTTCTGGTCGCCATGGCGACCTGGTGCCCCGGGTTTGTCGAGGCCTGTACCACACTATTGTCATACTTTTGTATACAGTATCTTAACAGTGCCATGGAAGTTAGTGGATCCTCTATGGCACCAGCAGCTGGCCGAAGGTTCTTGCCAAGATGCCGGCTGCAGGAGTGTCTGGTCTTCTCCAGAGCTACCGATGGCACATATATGTTGCTCTGCAGAGAGCACTAGAGTGCAGACTTACAGATTACAGGTAACATATCTGACAGGACCAAAACACCATATCAAACTTCTGAACAGAGGAAAGGTGAAACTCTTACATGCTATGTGTGACTGCCGTTTGAACAGTCATTAGGTTATGTGCTCACCTATTAAAGTAAATCTAGGTTAGCTATTCAGGCATCTAACTGATGCCTTCCACTGCTCTAAAGCATGTGTTTTAAACAGGAAAAAATAGGACACCTTCTAGTGAAAATTGCTATATTCCTCGTCTAAAAACACAGGAGAGAAGCACAGCCTATATTTTCCATTCTCTGATACCTGGCAAGCCCTGAAGGACATCAGAGTGTCCCTATGTCCTCATCTTAGACCTTCACTCGGTCATTCTAGTAGTAGCAGTTTGCCTGCTTGCAGAACACTTTCCCACAGTTTCATCTCTTCATCTCCCATTTATCCTTAGTCATATACAAAAAAAAAATTAATCAGCCCAAATGTTGAACTTTTCTTTTGCTATATTTAAAAAAACAGAGAAAACCAGGGCAAGCACACGCAAAGAAGTTAAAAAAGATACAAATTGGAAACAAAGACATATATGCCAAATACTTGAATGGAAATCGTAAGTCCACATACTGAATTATGGAGTCCAAGAGATCAACCTGGATCAGGTGCACTATACACAAAAGTGGATCACTGCCACTGCCAGAGAATATGTGGTTTCCGCTACATATTTAGAAACTCCCAATTGTCCGTGTACAAGAATAGGTCCACATAGAGTCTCTAAAATCAATGATTTCTCTATTCTCAGTCAAGGGCCAACACAAACTCTCTGGATCAGCCCAAACATCCATATGTGTGCCGAATGAAGATCTGGCTTGTGCGCCTGGGAAGGGGATTACGGACTGATATTACACAATCCAATCTTCCTACTTTTGGTCAAGGAGAGTTGGGGGGAGTAGAAAAAAAAGCTGAAACCACAGGAACGGCATCATTGTGGGAACCCGTACTTCAGCCAGCACAGCTGGAGAAAGCTGCTGGACATAACAGCTCCACAGGATGAAGCCTCACTGCTCCCAAACGACCAACAGCGCCAAGCGGTCTCCATAGCAATAACACATTTGAAGGCCCCCCCACCTCTCTCAAATGAGGTGGGTCCTCGAAACATTATACTTAACTGCTCTGTGCAATTAGTTTGCACAGAGTAGTCCATTACCTTCTTTTCTGGCAGCCCCCTGCTGGTACTGTCTCCTTCTCCATCCCACAGCTGTCTCCTTAGCAAGCCGGGAAAGAAGGAGGAACACGTACCGGCGCGCTCCCACATTAGGTTGTGTGCATTCATAGACACACAATGCATGCAAGCCACACCCCCGATCCCTCAGAGAAGTTTGACTGTCAGCAGCAGGAGCCTATGGTTCCCATTACTCTACTACTTTAGGTAGGAGTGTGGGTAGGATAGGTAGGGGGTGTTTTTACCTTAATGAAGAGAATGCATTAAAATAAAACACACACACACACACACACACACACACACACACACACACACACACACACACTTCAGAATCACTTTCAAAGGAAAAGGGAATGAAATTCTCTTTAGGTAACGCAACCAGCAAAACAATTAAAGCTTTGTTGCCTATGAATTATTAATGCCTTTTGTCTGTTATTGCTGGCCAGCTCCAGGCTAAACATTTAAGACAAAATTTACCCTAGTGTTCTCCCTAGGTATTTACTGGACCATAGGAAAGCAACCGTTTTTATTCTGTATACACAGCCTATCTATGTATGGAGTTAACTCCATTAGAAAATCAGCCTACTGAAAGTCAAAGAAAAATAGTCCGGTCATTTTGCAAGTGCAGTTGCACTCTCCAAGGGAGTTCGCTTCAGGGCTTAGTAAATGAAGAGAAGCTCTGCTGACTTCCATCGTCCAATCATGTGCAAGCAAAAAGGCAAGTTTGCTTTTTTATTTTACTTGTATGTGATTGGGTTTTCTTTAAAAGTGAAGCTTCACCTCATTTACAAAGCTCTGGAGCAAGTCCAGGCAGAGTGCAACTGCACTTGCAAAGTGCACAGTTTATTTACTTTTAGTAAACCAACCCCAAAAACATGGGCTGGCAACACAATACATATAGCTGTGCTACCCTTTGAGCACCCACACCTTATAAATCTACCGCTATGTTCTACTGTAAAACAAAGTACATATTTAAAAAAGTCATTAAGTACAAAACCGATACATTCCTAAATAAAAAATAGTTCTAGTCCTTAATGCCAGCCATACATGTGTTGAATTCTGAATGATTTTGTAGTGCGCACCTTTGAATAATTGTTGATTGTTGACCATTAGTGGGGCAATTTTTGTGCAGCCATCGAAGTTCAGTGATCGGCATGTTGGAAATATTTTGAAAAATTAATAAATTTCTAAATCAATGATGGGAGAATCGTGCAAGAAATATAACGAAAAAGAAATGTGCATAAGCTGTAACCTAGAACGAAAAGAAAAGGAAGATTCCCGACCACAAATTTTCTTTTCCATAACATGAGGTGAAATTCAAGGCTTTGTCGCTTGAATTTTGAAATCAAAGACCACACCATCGGATAACAAAGTGCACAAATTTTGATTGACAAATCATCTGGAATTTGACCCACGTATGGCCTGCTTTAAAGCTTGTGTTCTTAAACTCTATGCATCTAGGCCTCCTTAGGCCTCATACACGCAGACGTTTTTTGATGCCGGCGTTTTCTGGCGTCTTTTGCAGCTCTCCATGTTAGTCAATGGCATTTTTGAGCTGTAGATGGCGTCGGCGTTAGTGAGCTGAAACTAGAACCCACGACCATCGCGGTCTGAGGCTGTAATGTTTTGGCATTTTTTGACGTCGACGCCGCAAAACGCCAACTAATATTGTACCGGTGTTTTTTGACGCCAACGTTTTTAGGTTGAAAAATAACAGAGGGATAATTTTTTTTAAAAACGCCTATTGATGCCGACGCTCACTTACGCTAACGCCGATGCATAATGCCAAAGAACACAGATTTTATTTTCCTTGACGTTGGGCCTGACGTTTTGTTTATTTTTAAAGATACGCCCGTGTGTATGAGGCCTTAAAAGCTCTATGCAACTTACTCATTACACCCAGGTGAACACAAACTCGAAAAAGCCAATGCTTTTACCCCCACCCTTGACAAGGAAGAGAGAGCCCCTGGTCCACTGGAATGCAATTCATTAAAACCTTTAATTCATACCACGTAAGCTTCTTATATAAAAAGAAAAAAAAAAAGTTTTAAAAAACAGATGGTTCTTGAGGTCCACTTTTATTTAGAAGCAGCATATTCTCTTCCCCTTTTCAATGTGCTAGGTAAAATAAAGAGCACTATACATGTTATTGTTGTCCAGAGAGCTTCCTAATTTGACCAGTCAGAAAGAATAGGGAATGCTGCCTTACAAACTCTGTTTCTATATGGAAGTGGAATTTCCAAGAGATCCCATTGTGTCCATGGTGAGGGAAACCGTGTGGGCTGTCGAAACAGAGGGCACATAGAAGTAATCGGTAAGGCCTACTGTAAACACCACATTACGTTGTATTGGAAATTGAAAGGCAACAATACAGAGAAAACTTATAGGCATAATAGGATTCCATACAGGCTGCCTTGTTCTTGGATTACACCATTGCTTTGGTTTCTACATTACAATCGCATGAGTTAAGCTGGAACACATCTGTAAACATTTAGTGGGAGAGGATGTAGAACATCCTGTGTGGCAAGTATCACTGTTTGTCTTACGCAGAACAATTCTGCATACACATCATTTATAAATGCTTAGTCAGCACTGGACAGCATCAAACATATCACTCAAAATAGTCTCACTTTTTTTGCAATGGCAATCAATCAATAACACACGGATGCCTGATTTGAGGGTTTCTCCATTTCAGGGACTTCATATGCAAGCAGGCTGTATGTTTTATCTGCAGCTATTCATCAACTAACTGCTGGCATTTTCCCAAGGACTTGTGAAAACTAAACAATACCTCTGTATTTGTAAAGTGATTTGCAACCACACCAAGTCTTTGCTGTTAAAACATCCATTGTGCATTGCAATTTTTCTTAGTTAGAACTTCATTCTCTCCATCAACATTGACAATTTTGAATCCTTATGCTGCAAGCATTAGTAAGTAGATAGGAAAGCAAATCATATTTACTTGTTTTAAATTGTTTTTTGCATTTATTTAGTTACTTCCTGGTTTACATGCCAAGGCAAATGATGGCACGCATCCTAGGAGTCTTCAGGAGGGGAGGAGGAGTTTTTTCAGCTAAAGCATGCCCTCCTGCCTGCATGCTTGAACTAAGGGCAGATGGATTTCAGGAAGTAAATGCTACATGAATCATCTGCCCTTACTCAAGATGGCCACAGCCCAAAATGCTAGGGGGTGATTTCTCAGCAAAATAAAGCATGGAGACATGTATGTATGTATGTATGTATGTATGTATGTATGTATGGGCAAGTTTGCTCTGAGTAATAAAATGAATTAAATGGCACTATTGGTTTGTGGTGCTCAGATGTAGTGTAGATTCCCTTTAAACAGACTATCTAGCCTACTCAGAAAGGTAAAGAAAGCATAAAATGCAGTAACCAATAGCTATTAACCCCAACTTTTCACTAACCTACAGCAAAGCTGCTAGAGGGTACTGCACTTGTAAATTGGCATTGCCCTGTGTCGGACTTCAAAACAGTATGTAAAAAAAGGTAAATGTTCTGTAGGCCAGGATTTTCTCACATTATTTTACCTTGTAAAGACATTGAAGTCAGCCATAGATGGATCGAATCTTGGTTCGTTCAGCAAGAACTGGCTGAGATTCAATCAAATCGATCAATTTAAGTACTTGGATTTTTGGCATGCAATTACAGTCAATGGCTATAGCCACTAGGAGTAATCACTGTGTTCACCTGGCTGGGAAGGTTCCCAGCGCCCACCCCCCCCTCCCCCACTCCCGCTGGGAGAACACAATAGCACTGCACTGTGTTGATGGGGGAATCATGTGAGTTTCTTTCCTGCAGCCCATGGTTGCTGAAAAGAAGATCAAATCATCTATGGCTTGCCTTAGCAGTGGTTTCCAGTCTCAGTCCTCAAGTACCCCCAACAGGTCATGTTTTCAGGATTTCCCTCACCACCCTGCTCAAGTGCTTTAAATAAAATGCCAATGGCTTGGGATTTATCAAAGCGATTTTATAGAAGGCAAAAAAAAAAAAAAACACATGGTCTATTTGGAGTATTAGAATAGAGATGAACTTGGTTGTCCTCTGTCTAGACATCTGAACTTTAACCACTTCCCACCCGGCCACTGCACATATACGGCCGGGTGGGAGCTTCCCCGTTCTGACAGGACGTGTATGAATGTCCTGCAGAACGGGAGCTCGCGGCGCGCTGCGGCTGGATCCTGTGATCATTATGATCACAGGATCCAGCTGAGCAGAGATCAGGATATGGGCGCAGTGACTGGCCCTCCCGATCATGTGAAGGCTGTGTCCAATCACAGCCGTCACATTGTAAAGAGAGACGAACGTCTCTGTGACAGTTCTCCCCCCGCCGAGCTCAGTGAGAGCTCAGTTCGGGGGGGGGGGGGGGAAATCTGCAGCTATGTGAAAGCTCCCTGCATGATGATGATTTCATGCAGAGAGCTCTCACAGATCGTCCTCCACACAGTGCACCAAGCACACCGATACCCCTGTCCCCATACACATCAGTGTCCCCATAAAACAGTCCCCAAAACATCTGTATGTCCCCCGTCACATCTGTCACCATACACAAAACATCTGTCCCTGTCACATCTGTCACAGTCCCCATCACATCTGTATGTCCCCGTCACATCTGTCACAGTCCCCAAAACATCTGTCTGCCAACACCAAATAAACTCAGATTTGGGTTATTTTTACCAAAGAAATGTAGCAGTATCATTTTTGGTCAAAATTTATGAAGATAAATTACTTATTTGCAAAATTTTATAACAGAAACGAAGAAAAATGCATTGTTTTTGAAAATTTTCAGTCATTTTTTAATTTATAGCGCAAAAAATAAAAAACCCAGGGGCGATTAAATACCACCAAAAGAAAGCTCTATTTGTGTGAAAAAAATGATAAAAATTTCATATGGGTACAGTGTCGCATGACCGCGCAATTGTCATTCAAACTGCAACAGCACTGAAAGCTGAAAATTGGTCCGGGAAGGAAGGGGGTTTAAGTGCCCAGAATTGAAGTGGTTAAAGTCACGCTTTTTTCAATCCAATCAGCTGCAGGCCAGGTCATTCATCGCCATGCAGCACATGTAAACAAAGGGGCAGGATGTTGGCGACATCAGTGCCCTTATGTAGACACATGCTCATATTAGTCAGTATTAGTTTTAGCAGGAGGAAAGCGAAGGTATTCTCCATACTTCGCTCACAAAAGGTGTACTGGTCTGAAACGGGGTGCTTACGGGGTGACCCATGGTAAATATGAACTCCAGGGCAAACAAAAAACTTTCTCCCTGGCAGTGAGGCTGCCCCCACACTGCAAGGTTTAAATGCTTGATTATCAGAAGTTACCTGATCTAGCAAGCTTTTCACCATAGCTTCTTCTACTCTACATTTTGGTGGTTATAAGTCCTCTATTGTCATTAAATACAATGCAGGACCCATTGCCCTGCACTGGATGTGAGGACACTGAGGGACAATCCACTTCCAGAGCATAGGATAGAATTCCGGCAGCCGGCTGGGCAAGTAAAAAATGCTAATTTTTCTGGCATACTAGGTTGAAATGTAACCCTTGCAGCATGGGAGCAGTCCCACTACACAGGGGTATCTTTGGTTTCCCTGGAAATAAGCATTACATATTGTGAAAAATGCTGGCCTAACTAGAAGGCACAGGCCAGTAAAACTCAAATAACCAACCAAACTAAAGACTGTAATTTATCCATCAAGCTTCATTGCTTTTCCACTTTTCCTTATTTCAAGCTCAGAGACAAACTGAAGTATTGTGATATTTTGTGTCTGCATAGCTGAGATCTATACAGTCTTAATCCCTCTTCAAGCTGTGTAACAACACTGCCTAGGCAAGATATGAGGAAGGACAATATTACACTATTTACATGTCACAAAACCAAAAAGTTTAATAGAGAAGATGGAAATAGGAATGCATATAAAAAAAAAAAAGTGAAAAAAAAAGGGAAAGACGTGGCAACATTAAACATACCCTATAATGCCTCATACACACGGACGTTTTTTGACGCCAGCGTTTTCTGGCGTTTTTTGCAGCTCTCCATGTTAGTCAATGGCCCCATAAAAACGTCAGTGTTTTTGAGCTGTAGGTGGCGTCGGCGTTAGTGAGCTGAAACTAGAACCCACAGCCATCGCGTTCTGAGGCTGTAATGTTTTGGCATTTTTTGACGCCGACGCCACAATATGCCACCTATTATTATACCGGCGTTTTCCGCCGTTTTTTGACGCCGACGTTTTTAGGTTGAAAAATAGCAGAGGGATGATTTTTTTTAAAAAACGGCTATTGACGCCGACGCTCACTAACGCTCAAAAACGCTGATGCATAACGCCGAAAAACGCCGACTTTTTTTCCTTGACGTAGGGCCCGACGGTTTGTTTATTTTTTTAGAAACGTCCGTGTGTATGAGGCCTAAATGAAAAGAGAAACTAATAATGTAATTTAGGCCTTAGGAATGCATAGTTTGAAATGATAAAATCACAAAGGTTTTTTGCTCTGCTGTCCTCACTCAAAATCCCCTTTGCTGAGATCTTTTTGAACCTCATATAATGCAGTAAATCCCTTATAAAATCCATTAAGACAGAACAAATAATGATATCTTATAGCAGGCCTGAGGCTGTGACTTTGAATGTCAAATATGTGATCGTAAATATTCGATTTGTAACACTGTAACATTGTTTTTCCTAACAGAATAACTTCCACTACTTCGTGCAAGCAGACTACCCCTTCTGTGCTACAAAATAAGATAGTTTTAAACAAATGTATTACAAATCAGTACATAAAGAACAGAAAAGAATTGTAAAAATAATGTTTAAGGCTCCATTTACACAGGACGCTATTTCAACCTCCCCTGAACTATTTTTTTTGACAGAAGCCGGCATCTAAAACGGCCGTTTTGCATGCCGCGTTTGTGTCTAGGAGCGTTTTAATTTTTTTTTTTTTTTTTTTTTTTTACTGGAAATGGCTGTAAACTAAAACAGTTCTAGACGCGAGTTACCGTGTTTAGGTGCGTTTACAAGCTGATTGCCATTTCAAATGCCTCTGAACTGGCGTCTGAACCCATTTTTTTGCGTTCCAAAAAAAGCCTTTAAACTCAACTGCCTGAAAACGACCTTAAACGACCCTGTGTAAATGTACTGCTAAGATAACAGAGGAAAGTTCAGGGGCAGCTAAAAAAAAAGCCAAAATGCCTCCAAACGTCCGTGTACCAGCAGCAGTGTAAATGAGGCCTAACAGTCTACTAGGTCTAAACTTAAATTTCTAATAACAAAAAAAAAAAAACACTGTTGAACATTCCCAAATATGTTAGACTATTGCATAATGTAATAAATACCTGAAAGTAGGAAACCCTAAGGAAATGCCAAAATTAGGGAAAATATTGTATTTGAGTAACTGTTTGCGCTTAATACTTTAAATTACAATAATCATTTTTATTCGGGCTCTCTACATTTACATGCAGACCAGCAGTTTAGGGAAAGTGATGGTTACAGAGGGTACATACCATAGAACACTGCCAAGGATGCTTACAATAGTCAGCTTTTATTTATGTATTTATTCACATTTTTTATTTTCCTAATGCACCAATGTACAGTTGTGCTCATAAGTTTACATACCCAGGCTGAATTTATGTTTTCTTGGTCATTTTTCAGAGAATATGAATGATAACTCAAAAACATTTTCCACTCATGGTTAGTGTTTGGCTGAAGCCATTTATTATCAATCATCTGTGTTTACTCTTTTTAACCACAACAGTACCTGGCACGAAAACCCCCTTCCTGTCCAGGCCATTTTTCAGCTTTCAGCGCTCTCACACTTTGAATGACAATTACTCAGTCATGCAACACGGTACCCATATGAAATTTGCGTCCTTTTTTTCACACAAATAGAGCTTTCTTTTGGTGGTATTTAATCACTAGGAGGGGGTTTATTTTTTGAGCTATAAATAAAAAAAGATTGAAATTTTTTTGAAAAAATGCCTTTTTCTTTGTTTCGGTCATAAAATTTTGCAAATTAGTAATTTTTCTTTGTAAATTTTGGCCAAAATTTATACTGCTACCTATCTTTGGTAAAAATAACCCAAATAAGTGTATATTATTTGGTCCTTGTGAAAGTTATAGAATGAAAGGACCGAACAATCCCAGAGTTCTTTACTCTATCCGACAGTCATATAGTCCACACTAGTCTACACTAGTTAAAAGTTACTAACCGTGGTATCGAACATCTGAGATATTGAAAGTGTTCCTGGTTTATTATATGTGAATAAACCCAATAAAAATGGTTTCTATC
>BLSH010492131.1:62101-79483 GCA_018402905.1 Glandirana rugosa | reverse complement strand
CGACATAACACAGACGTTATTTTTGTTATCGTTACGCCCTTATGACTGTCCAAATCCTAAAATATCCCTAAACGTTTTCGACGGATCTTTTTTTCTAAAGATGTATTTAAACATATGAAATAACATCGTCTTCAAAGTTCGTGTCGAGTAAATACATACTAATCAATAAGTAGTCGTTTTTGTGGAAATAAAAAATGACCGACCATTTTGCATGGACTTGAGTCTTTCACTTCCAAATGATACAACGTTCCTTGTACATGACATCTTTAAAATTAACACGGATTCGTGTACTTTTAGGATCGAAAAAGAGGACCTTTCATAATTTATGTAGAAATCTTTTTTTCTAGGCAGCTTTTGCAAATCCCTATAAAATCCTAAACCTGTCAGTATTCCCGCATTGCTATTGTTTTTATTGCAGACACAATACAGCCTTTTTCCCCAATGGATCAATAGATTCAGAAAGAAAAACCACTGCATTAAGCATTTTGCTTCGTGTTGTCAAGACCAGAATACTCAACAGACTCTGCTGTAGTGTCTGGAAAACAGAAGTGATCAAAGGTTGCTGCACTCCCAGACAGTTGCAAATCATGTGTAAAACAGGGCGTTAGCAATTAAACTGCGTTTCCTTTAGTAATGTTTCCCAGCCTGACCCCCCTCCCAAAAAAAAAAAAAAAAAAATTATATCTATATTTTTTTTTTATTAGCATATATAGCAGCCCAAGTTTCACCACATAAAAAAAAAGCTTCCCCAAAAAAAGAGCAGCATTAGGGCCCAGTGACCCCAGTAACCCCTTCTCTGCTGCAAGGTGCGATTCGTCTTCACATATAGGCATCCTAGACCCACCCCTTCAGAGGGTATCCCCACTATGTCCTTCATTCACTCTATAAGGCTGCTTTCACACCGGGGCGGCTGATCCGTTAGCGGTAAAGCATCACTAGTTTTAGCGGTGCTTTACCGCTGTTTAAGCAGCGCTTTTCGGCCACTAGTGGGGCACTTTTAACCCGCCAAGAGGGGTTAAAGGTGACTGTGTTGTGTTTTTCACGTGCTTCGCTGGCCATTCATTCCAATAGGCAGGGCGGTTTAGGAGTGGTGTATACACCGCTCCTAAACCACCCCAAAGATGCTGCTTGCAGGACTTTTTTCCCGTCCTGCAAGCGCACCGCCAAAATGTGAAAGCACTCGGACTTTCACACTGGAGTGGCATGAGAGGCAGTTTTCAGGCGCTTTACATGCGCTATTTTTAGCGCTAAAATGCTTAAAACTGGCTCAGAGTGAAAGGGGTCTAATGGTGCAGGAAGTGGCGCTGACATCACCACATCAACAATGTTCTCTGCATAACTGTGGGCCGTCCAGCCTGGAGATCTGGGCGAAAAGGAAGAGGACCCTGTGGCCTCATGTGACCATTCTATAAACTGCTTCAGTGAAAAGTAAAGAAAAAAAGTGACAAAGTATTAGATATTTGCAGGGGCCTCCAAAGGGAGCCTGGAGTTGGCCTTCCTTTCCTGCACCTAGCAACCCACCAGGATTTCTTTATGGGACCACCTTTCATATTGTCTTTTCATGTTCCGGAACAAAGATGGACTTTTGGAGACTTTCTTTAATTGATGAATATAGCGCTGCTCCCAGATTTGCAGTGGATTTGAGGTTTTATTCATACCTGTGCTAGCAGCTTTTATTCCTAAATCTGTTTTTATTTTCAGCGCAGTTGATATTTATTTTATTTGTGTAACCAACCAGGATTTTTTAATTTATTTTCATTTTTTTTTTCAATGACAGAAGTTGATAGGTTGTTATGAACAAGAACTATTTTGGTCAGTACACTTTTCATACATTATCCCCTAAGAGATGGAAAGTTTTAGATGCAATGTTACCTTTAAAGCAGGGGTGCCCAACCTTTTGAAGAGCGAGGACCACTTAAGCGACCTAAAGGTAACCGGTTGCTGGCCACAATAAGCGGAGCATGCAGATGACAGGTCATGTGAAAGGGGCCTAAGGTTGCTTTCACACTGATGTGCTGCGGTTTACCGCCACCGTGGGTGCAGTGCACCTATGGCTTTCCTGCAGGTAAGCTGCACTTTGCCATAGAATTCTATTATATCCTGCAGGTGTAGTGCGTTTTTCAGAAAGTCACCAAACCCCCAGGTAATAACAGAAGTCTTTGGGTCAGTACAGTTATCCTGCAGGCGCACTGTGCTTTACCTGCAGATCAGTTTGAAAGCAGCCCAGAGTAACCAGTGCAGAACTAGAACAGATATGCCCATTGCTATGTGACTTTAAGGCCTCATACACAAGGGCGTATCTTTAAAAATAAACAAAACGTTGGGCCCGACGTCAAGGAAAAAAAATTGGCGTTTTTCGGCGTTATGCATTGGCGTTAGTGAGCGTAAGTGAGTGTCGGCGTCAATAGGCGTTTTTAAAAAAAAAATCATCCCTCTGCTATTTTTCAACCTAAAAACGTCGGCGTCAAAAAACGCCGGAAAACGCCGGTACAATATTAGTTGGCGTTTGTTGGTGTTAGTTGGCGTTTTGCGGCGTCGGCGTCAAAAAATGCCAAAAGGTTACAGCCTCAGAACGTATTGGCCGTGGGTTCTACTTTCAGCTCACTAACGCCGACGCCATCTACAGCTCAAAAACGCTGACGTTTTTATGGGGCCATTGACTAACATGGAGAGCTGCAAAAGACGCCAGAAAACGCCGGCGTCAAAAAGCGTCCGTGTGTATGAGGCCTAATAAGAAAAAAGACAATCTTCACTGCAGGAATTACCCTGGAGGTATCGCCGGCTGCTGCTGTCCCAGGCGGAGTGAATTTGATATCACTATACAGGAAGCTTCAGCTCTGCTCTCTACTGCAGCTGCCTGCTTCCTTTACCGCTGGCTCCATTCTCAACACTGATGCTCTGGGATGGCGGGTTGGGCACCAGTAATTGGGCATCCCTACTTTAACCACTTGCCAGCCAGGCCATAACTGAAAGCTACAGCATGGTCAGCTAATTCTGGGAGGGCGTGCAATGATGTCCTCCCGGACTCGTGCTTCCCACGCGCACCTGGGAGGCGTCCGTGATTGCCAGGTTCCCCAAACCTGGCGCATCATGGATCGGGGTAAAGGATCAATGACAGCAGCCCTTTACTACGTGATCACTGCATCCAATGACAGAGCGATCACTTGTCAACTAACCGGCGCATGTCCAGTTCAGCTCTCTCCTCACATGCGATCAGTACAATGTGTGAGGAGAGGAGGGAGCCAGTGCAGCAGCCCGAATGGGCTGTCTCTGGAGTGCCCACAGCGCTGATATGTTCAAAAGACTCATCATGCCTCCTAGATTATGTGTTGGGGTGTTTGTTTTCAAAAATGGGGTCATTATGTGGGCGTTTCCATTGTCCTGGTGCTCCAGGGCCTTCAAAAGTGTAATAGGTAGTCAGGAAATTATACGTGTATTTATGCTCCTAGAACACGTGACGGTGCTCCTTACATATTGGGCCGCTGTATGTGGCCTGGCTGTGAAAAAGTCTCACACATGTGGTATCGCCACACTCAGAAGGAGTAGTAGAATGTGTTTTGGGGTGTACTTTCAAGTATGCATGTGCTCTATGCGTGAGAGAAATAACCTGTTAATATGACAATTTTGTGGGGGAAAAAAAAAAAAATCTTCATTTTGCAAAGAATTGTGGGGAAAAAAAAAAAAATCACAACTTCTAAAAAACCAAAAAAGGGGTCATTTGGAGGGTATTTGTACTTTCCTTGCGTGTTAGAGTCGGTTCACACTACAGCGACTTGGGAGGCGACTTTTGTCGTTCCAAGTCGCTTGACAGAAGAGATCCCATTGAAATGAATGGGAGCGGTCTGAAGTCGCTCCGACTTCAAAAAAGGTTCCTGTACTACTTCAAGGCGACCCTCCGCCTCTGATCCCGGCCACCCCTCCGCCTCTGATCCCGGCCAACCCTCCGCCTCCGATCCCGGCCAACCCTCCGCCTCCGATCCCGGCCAACCCTCCGCCTCCGATCCCGGCCAACCCTCCGCCTCCGATCCCGGCCAACCCTCCGCCTCCGATCCCGGCCAACCCTCCGCCTCTGATCCCGGCCAACCCTCCGCCTCTGACCCCAGCCACCCCTCCGCCTCTGACCCCAGCCACCCCTCTGCCTCTGACCCCAGCCACCCCTCTGCCTCTGGAGAAAAATTTAGTTTTTCTGACTGCTTGAATTTTTGGACAAAAAGTTTTGAACCATGCGTACTTGCACAGCAATCGTAAAGCAACTCGGAATCGTGGACAGGATAAATCCAGATCGAATCGTATTGCGAGACCAGTGAAGATGCGCACCCCTATGAAATACCACCAAAAGAAAGCTCTATTTGTGTGAAAAAAAAAAAAAAGGACAAAAATGTCATATGGGTACAGTGTAGCATGACTGAGTAATTGTCATAAAAAACATGACAGCACTGAAAGCTGAAAATTGGCCTGGGCAGGAAGGGGTATAAGTGCCCAGTGGGCAAGTGGTTAAATCATAGCTAAACTTCCCTCCTCCAGGGTTTTAAGTTCTGCGCTTTCCCACTCTGTCATTGCCATTATATCCACCGCTTCTTCCTCTGACATCTTTCTTTGGCTAATTTGTGGCCACCGATCTCCCCATCACCTGGCTCAACACCGGCTATCTTACAGATGCGGAAAGTGTATACTTAACTGAGCAAGCACCACAGACTATGCGAGAGAAAAAAAATCTTAGTAGAAAGGGGAAGGAGCTTTTCGGCAGCAGAGAAATACAAAAGTTTAATCTGCCAGTTTTAACTTTAGATAAATCCGGTCTCATTTCTCAATATTCGGTATTCCTGTGTCCACTAGAAATCTTGTGCAAATAACAGAGAATGCTGCTCAGGAATGTCAGCTTGTCACCGCTGACAGCTTGTCTTTGCTATCCGCCTGCCCCGTGCTGGTCCTTGATTGGCTTATTTATGCCTTCATCTTTTCTGCTGCAAAGCTGAGCTAGGTTAAAGCAGCTCTTATATGGAACATGCCGTTTTAAAATAATGACAAAGATTTTTCCCCCCGATTATAAAGAACACAAGAAGCTACCTTCAAACACTCACAGCATGACTAAACCTCTACTGTATGTCTTTTAACTATTATCAAAATGACAAAACATTGAAATATGGATACATGGTGGACAAAACTGAAAAAGCGTTATTAAACCTAAAAACAACAATGTAATCTTTTGCAGCTTACCAATCCTTAACCACTTGAAGACCAGGCCTTTTTTGACACTTGTTTACATGCAAAAATCAGCATTTTTGCTAGAAAATTAGCTAGAACCCCCAAAAAGTATATCTATTTTTTAAAGCAGATGCCGTAGACTCAGGGTAGGCAACCTGGGGCCCTCCAGCTGTTGCAGAACTACAAGTCCCATCATGCCTCTGGGAGTAATTGTAACTGCCAGCCTTGCAATGCCTCATGGGAAATGTAGTTCCACAACAGCTGAAGGGCTACTGATTGCCTACCCAGAGAATAAAATGGTGAGTTTTGCAATTTTTTTATGAATATAAATGCAACAAAAACACAATACATAACCCAGTTATTTGGTAAAATGTTAAAGATGATGTTATGCCGAGTAAATAGATACCAAACATGTCACACTTTAAAATTGCATATACCCATGCAATGGTGACAAACAACGTAAAATTCACTATCCATAGATGATGCTTTGAAAGCCTTTACAGGTTACCACTTTAGATTTACAGAGGTCTGGTATTAGAATTACTCCCAATTAGAGCTGCACAATTAATCGTATTAAAAATGGCGATCTCGATTACCCCCCCCCCCCCCACGATCTCCATCAGGCATTACCGCGATTTTCAGTGCAGTTAATGGAGTCCGACTTGCGGGGGGACTCAGCGCGACTTGACTGTAATAGAAGTCAATGCAAGTCGCCTGAAGTCTCCCCAGGAATCTTTTTCTAAGTCAGAGCGACTGGAGTCTCTCCTATCCTGGGCAGACTGCCAAGTCTGGGCAGAGAGCCAAGTCAAGTTGATAAAAGAAGTAAAAAGATACTATGTTTCAAATGATCAAAGGGTTGAACTCCCTTGTATAGAAGAGTTTAGTTTAACCATTTAAAGACTAAATTTTATCTGACATTTGCTGCTTAAAAGTAAAAATCCCGTATTTTCTGCTAGAAAAATTAACCCCCAAACATTATATATATTTTTTTTAGCAGAGACCCTAGAAAATAAGATGGCGGTTGTTGCAATATTTTATGTCACACTTTCAAAAAATAAAAATAAAAAAAAAAAGGAGACCATGCTGTTAGCCCAATTTTTTTGTATATCTAAGATGTTGTGCCGCGAGAATCGTGATCTTTATTCTGAGCAAAAAAATCATGATTCTCATTTTGGCCAGAATCTGCAGCTCTACTCCCAATGATATGACGTTCGTAGTTATACCTCACATGTGTGGGACGATCACTGTCTGTGTGCATGCACAGGGGGAAGGGAGCACTTTATTTTATTTTTTTTTAATTTTTACACGGTCATTTAAAAATCTTTTTTGACCACTTTTATTGCTGTCACAAGGAATATAAACATCCTTGTGACAGCAATAGGCACATGACTGGTACTCTTTATGGAGAGATCTGGGGTCTTCTAGACCTCATCTGCCCTTAAAAGCATTTGAATGCACCAAGATCAGTGTGATAAAATGCTATTCATTTTTAAAATGGCGCCATTTACATCCGGGTAACCCGGAAGTGATGTCAGATCACTGCTTCTGGGTTACTACACTGCAGAGCCAAACAAAGCTGTTTCTGTCTTTGTTGGCCTCTGTGATAAACCAGCAGAATATCCCAGTAAATCCAGGGAGGGTGGCGGGAGGGGGTGTAATGGTCGTGCGTACTGGGCACACAAATAGATGTGTGTGTGGCAGCCATTTTGTTCATGTCACAAGCCTACAAAGACATAGTACAACAAATTTCTCCCCTCCTTCCCTAAAGTGTTACTAAACCCAGCAATATAAAAATAATTCAAAATCAAAATACTGCTGCTATATACCTTTTTTTCCCCATCTGTATATTGCAGTCAGGTGATAAACTGCAAGGAGGCAGGGCTTCCCCAGTGTTCATGTAGGAGGAGATTTCACTCTCTGATGATGTAACTTCCTTTGCATCAGTGACCCTTCACCCACAATCCAGCCAGAGCTGATTGGTGCTTTGCCAATGACATGCTCAGTTCACAAATAAACAATCACTGCCTCTAGAAATGCACTGCAGTCTGTGTTCATGTGCTTTTATGGGAGGTGGATCTTGCATGAAACATGTGATATCCTACCCACTGTGTTCTTTTTTAGTTACTGGGCATGGAGGAGGAGGGAGGGACTGGGCTGTCATTTAAGATCTCTATACACACCCACGTGTGATGTAAATACCATGTGACCTGAAAAACTCAACTGATACAGGAAATCTCCAACACAGCATAAAGGCCCGTACACACGGTCCAATTATGAAAAATTTTCGTATGACAGCATGTTGTCCGATAATATGACCGTTCGTACGCTCCATTCGACAGCCAATTTTCATTTATCATCCCAACAAAAGCTGGATGAGCCAACTAGAACATTTTTGTCTGCCGACAAGACGTCGTCTGATTTTCGGCTCGCCTGTACAGAAGTTGGACAAACATAAGTTGAAAAGTACAAACACACATGTTCAGAAACCCAGGAACGACCCTGAAGTGTTCGGTTGTGCAAACCTGTGTTCGAAATTCACAATTCACATTCGCGAAGCGGCAATTGAAATAGCAAAATGCAGCGGAAGGGGCCCAAAGGGTGATGCACAAAAAACTGAACTTCCTCTTTATACACTCGCAGCACATCACCATGTTCGCCTTTGTCTAATAATTTTACGAACGTCAGTACGCTACACAAAATCACGTACAGCCGATTTTGGAAAAAAATGGACGTGTGGTCGTACGACAATCTCAGTGTGTGTATGAGGCTTTAGGGACCGAACAGAGCATGTGCAAACTTACAACACTGCCTGCCTGTAGTATGGCATTGCACCGATAGACAGTGCAAGAAGGAAGTATCTGGCCATACAAGATCAAAGAGCCTTTTTACACAATTCTCAACCCCTTAAGTTCCACAGTGAATATAACAAGCATGTTATTCTGCATATACAGACTGTTGTGGGTTTAGTAACACTTTAAGTTTATACTATAAACCAACTGTTAAACTGATGCCAGTACTATATTATCAATCCATTGGACACACAGGCCTCTCCATTACCCAATCCACAATTTCAGTCTGGAAATCCTAATAAAAAACTGTCACCCTCGCAAACTTGAGCAATCCAGATACCGGTCGTAAATAGATCAGTTGGAGGGGATGGCCAATACACATCTTTGCAGACAGGTTAGCAGCCAAGACTCTAAAACATCAGCAAATTTCATAACTCATGAAATAATTGCACAGCCATAAAAAGGACAGGTTTACCTCCCTCTGTTAATTTGTAGCATTTTGAGCCCAAACATAGTTAACCTAGGAGTACTGAGAACAGATTCCGCCCAATTCCTCTCCTAGGGACAATAACATGTATGTTAATGCACAGCTGCAGGCATCATCCCGGTATAACCACTTGAAGTCCAGCAAAGTCCCTGGTCGGCAAGTGGTTAAAATACAGAGGCTGCATTAGTTTTCTTTTTTTCCTTTATTTTCACTTGAGGACTTCCTTTCTTAGAGTGACTCCTCTATCTATGGAGTCAACAGCCCTGTATGGAGAGATAAATGTCAGATGGACTATAGATTTTGATCAAATCAAAGCTGAACTCCGGCTAACACTTTTTAGGCAGTTCTAGAAACATTTTTTTCTTCTTTTGGGATAAAGGTTTTATATAAAAATGAATAAAAAAAGATGACCATTGTATATACCCTTTTCTGTGGTAAATGGTTTGTCTCAACCCTCGAACTACTAATTTTGTTGGTCAGCTTGGTCTGTTAAAGGGAGCTGAAAAATAGCAGGACAAACAGGTAAAAAAACTAAGTTACAGGAGGGACTTCTGTAGAAGAAAAACTGTTGTTAATGCTAGTGAAAGACTACATCATATATGTCATTTTTTATTCTGCCTGTAGGGCCATTTTAAAGCTAAACTCCAAAAGTGATCATTTTTAAGTCGCTGTTCACACTTCATGTGGCGTTTGCTTCCCAACGAGCATTTGGATGCCATTATCCTTTAAGGACACCCCATATGGGATGAGATTCTACCGCAATTTTCAGGCAGCAAATCGCACCTTTACAAATCGTGTGAAGGTTGACACTCAAAAAAGGTGCAGGAGCTTCTTTTCGGGCAACAAACGCGCATAGGGCAACCTAGTTAAGTGCAGGGGCTGGCCCTAGGCGACGTGCAAAATCGCGTGCTAATCCCTCAAACAAAATCGTGAGCAGGAACACTTGTTCCCGCTAAGTGAAAGTATAAATACAGCCTAAAGTTTCCATTGGTCCAGCTTGGTTACATCTAATTCTTCATGTGACATCTGGAAGGTCATTGGGGATGCAGAGATTCACTGCAGTAGCCTTTTCTACATAAAGTCAGTGCCGGTCTCTGTCAGGTGCTGCTCGAGCAACTTGCCCTCTGTATACTGAACATAGGGGGTCACTCACTTAGCACCTCAGCCTTTGATGATCTTGATTTTTTTAGTGAATAGAAGGCATTCTCTAATTAAACAAGGCAAAGATCATGTCGTAATTTTCCCGACCTCTTCACCTCGTATGACTACAGTTGAACATAAGCGGTCTTACATTCCAGTATATTAGTGCTCCTCTATAGCCACACTTTTTTTCTCTCTTTTAGGCTGGGTTCACACTATTGCGAATTGGATGTGGGTTTCTCCACATCCAAATCGCATAGCAGGAGATTGTGACTGGCTCTCTATTAGCAGCAGCTCCGATGCGAATTGCACAGGAGTCCTGTGCGTCTTTTGGTCCGTTTCAGATGCGAATTCAGCCCTCTCAGCGTTCTCCAGTGTGCACCCAGCCTTAGTAAGCATGTTTAGGAAGGGTAAACGACATACATTGTACAAGACAATAGAGCTCTGATGAGTAAGACCCTTCTACCCCTAGTGCTGTCATAGGAAGTCAATATCAATACAGAAACAGTGACTTATGTTACATGTACGTAAAATTAGTTTAATTATATTTTATAGATAAGTACCTGGATTTTTCATATCTGCCTGAAATGTAGCTGTAATTGCATTCCAAGTATTGTTTACTACTCTATGCAGTTGGTGGAAGTGATGGTAGGAGGACAAAAGCAGATACAGTACAGCCATTTATACTCTCATTGCTTTTAATGGCTCATTACAATAGCTCAGTCACAAAGTTTTCCCGGAAGCAAGCTGTAGTGTTGGTAAGCATGATCTTTTCATTACTTTACATAGCCATTGTGTTTGAAGGGTCATTCCGCCTTAAATTGCAAGTTTCGGCTTTGCTAAGTGTTGGTTTATTCATACTACTGTGGCAAATTTGCATGCACATGTCTTGTGTACAACAGTCCATTCATTTGAATGGGCTGCTGTACCCATTAGACGTGGAAAAAGAAGCCCTCAACCCTTTTTTAATATCTGGCGGCACCATTTGGTGCTGATGCGTTGAGGTGCCATTAAGAATTAAGTGCAGCACATTTCAGTGTGGGTCAGGAACACACACAATTATGTATGCATTCACAACCTGCACTAGTTTGAACCTAGCCAGTGAACCCAAAAAACGTGGACTGTTTTTGGTTCTCAAGGATTCTTGAGGGAATATCTCAATACTAGAGTTTTACTCCTCAGGTTAAATCCCATTCCTACTCACCACCCCAAAGTTTTACTCCTCAGGTAGAATCACATTCCTACCCAGCACCATCAGGTTTTACTTCTCAAATGGAATCTCATTCCTTCTAGCCATCATAGAGTTTTACTCCTCAAGTGGGATCCCATTCCTTTTCACCACACCAAAGTTTTACTCCTCAGGTGGAATCCTATTCCTTACCACCACCATCGGGTTTTATTCCGCAAGTGGAATGCCATTCTTTTTTAGCCATCATAGAGTTTTACTCCTCAAGTGGGATCCCATTCCTTCTCACCACACCAAAGTTTTACTCCTCAGGTGGAATCCTATTCCTTACCACCACCATCGGGTTTTATTCCGCAAGTGGAATCCCATTCCTTCTAGCCATCATAGAGTTTTACTCCTGGAATCCAATTCCTTATGACCATCATCAAGTTTTACTCCGTATATGGAATCCCATTCCTTCTCGCCATCATAGAGTTTTACTCCTCAAGTGGAAGCCCATTTCTTCTCACCATCATAGATTTGTACTCCTCAAGTGGAATCCCATTAATCCTCCCACCATAGTTTTGCTCCTCAAGGGGAATCCAATTCCTTCTCAACCATCATAGAGTTTGACTCCTCAAAAGGAAATCCCCAGGGGCTGAATAAGAGAACTCACTCAATAACCCTCTGCATGCTAAACAGCATGGAAAGATTAATCCGCAGTGCTGGCTGTTGTATTCTCTCGGCCTGTGCCGGCAGTTGTTAGAATACCCAATCAGTGATTGCATCTGATGGGATTCAAGAGCTCTTCAACTTAGACTTTTCAGCCTGGCTCCTTTGTGTCAAAAGTTGACTGAAAAACAAAAAAAAACAAACTACTTTTGTCAAGCCAAATGGTGGTGACAGGGCCACCCACGGAAAGACTTTATGAATTTCTGCTGTCCGAGAGTTCAAATAAGTTGATAGATGACTCAACTAGTCACCATCTTAAAACAAAAACTCCTGTTGTAATAATTTTGTGTGGTCAAATGCTTTCCAACCTACATTTATATATAAATGTGATGCAAATGAATGGAAACTCAAAGAAACCTACATAAAATAGTGTAAACATTTTATTTTTCCATTGACCAAAATTTCCTGCACACAACACATAATGATCACTTTAAATATTTACTGCCATATAATCACAGTTCCTGATCACCTAAATGATAGAGGTCTTACAATGCAACACACATCAGCCTCAAGAAAATTGTGTAGTACAAAACTGATCATTTACGTCATGGCGCCATGTATTAGTTACTATTCTGCAAATAGAAGTGATAGATTCAATTTAATAGATCACTCAGCTACTGGAGAGACCAGCTAGGGATAGTATATTAGCCATTCACTTACAAACTAAAAAAGCAGGTTTTCTGGTGTTTTGGATTCAGGTCACATGACTTAAAGCCAGCATGCTAGCTTACGTGACTCATGTGCATTTCAAAGGCCAACAACATCAATCCACCTTTAATTTAGCAGATGCAAGCCCATGTAATGCTCTCATCCTTCACGGATTTCCCTCTTCACGATTACCATTTCCTATATATATATATATATATAGTGTTGAGAAACCACTTTAAAAAAAAGCAACCCCCTAGCATTTATGGCCTTGGCCTTCTTGGGTAAAAGCAAATGATCCATGTAGCATTTACTTCCTGGAATCCATCTGCCCTTAGCTTATGCATTAATGCAGGAGGATGAGCTTAGCTGAGAAAACCCCTCCTCCCCTACTGGAGACTCCTGGGATGTATGACATAATTTCCCTAGGCAAGAAACCAGGAAGTAACTGAGGAAATGTAAAAAAAAAATATAGTCAGGTTTCTGTGATGTACAAAAATGAGACAAAGATAAACCATTTCAGAACTGATTCCACCTTTAATGTGACATATAAGCTGTACAACTCAATCGAAAAACAAACTGAAATCTCTGGGGGGGGGGTAAAATAAAAAAAAGTAAAATAATCAGCTTGCATAAGTGTGCACACCCTATTATAACTGGGGATGTAGCTGTGTTCAGAATTAAGCAATCACATTCAAACTCATATTAAATAGGATTACACACATGCCATCATTTAAAGTGCCTCTGATTAACCCCAAATAAAGTTCAGCTGTTCTTGTAGGTCTTTTTCTTAGTCACATCTTACAGCAAAAGCCATGGTCCGCAGAGAGCTTCCAAAGCATCAGCGGGATCTCATTGTTAAAATGTATCAGTTAGGAGAAGGGTACAAAAGAACTTCCAAGGCATTAGATATGCCATGGAACACAATGAAGACAGTCATCATCAAGTGGAGAAAATATGGCACAACAGTGACATTACCAAGAACTGGACGTCCCTCCAAAATTGATAAAAAGATGAGAAGAAAACTGGTCAGGGAGGCTGCCAAAAGGCCTACAGAAACGATAAAGGAGCTACAGGAATATCTGGCAATGTGACAACAATCCCCCGTATTCTTCATATGTCTTGACTATGGGGTAGAGTGGCAAGCAAGACAGAAGCCTTTTCTTACCAAGAAAAACATCCAAGCCTGGCTAAATTTTGTAACACATCTGAAGTCTCCCAAAAGCATGTGGCAAAACGTGTTACGTTCTGATGAAACCAAGGTTGAATTTTTTTGGCCATAATTCCAAAAGATATGTTTTGCGCAAAAACCACACTGCACATCACCAAAAGAACACCATACCCACAGTGAAGCATGGTGGTGGCAGCATCATTCTTTGGGGCCATTTTTCTTCAGCTGGCACAGGGACCTTAGTCAAGGTAGAGGGAATTATGAACAGTTCCAAATACCAGTCAATATTGGCACAAAACATTCAAGCTTCTGCTAGAAAGCTGAACATGAAGAGGAATGTCATCTTTCAGCATGACAACAACCCAAAGCATACATCCAAATCAAAAAGGAATATTGTCACCAGAAGAAAATTAAAGTTTTGGAATGGCCCAGCCAGAGCCCAGGTCTGAATCTGATTGAAAATCTGTGGGGTGATCTGAAGAGGGCTGTACACAGGAGATGCTCTCGCAATCTGACAGATTTGGAGTGTTTTTGTAAAGAAGGGCAGGCAAATATTGCCAAGTCAAGATGTGCCATGCTGATAGACTCATACCCAAAAAGAATGCTGTAATAATGGGTGTGCACACTTATGCAAACATTATTTTTACTTCCCTCCATCTAAAATATTTCAGTTTGTTGTTCAGCTGAGTTGTACAGTTTATAGGTCACATTAAAGGTGGAAAAAGTTCTGAAATGATTTACCTTTGTCTCATTTTTTTATATCACAGAAACCTGACATTTAAACAGGGGTGTGTAGACTTTTTATATCCACTGTGTTTACTAATGCTAGCAGCACGAGGATTAAAAATAATCAATAGAATGGGAGAGTGAAGTTCCACTTTAATTTCAACGAAAAACCCATCAACATTTGCAGACAGGCCTTCTGTTGAAATTAATTAAAACCTTTGCGCACAAGCAATGGAGAACGCAATGGGCCAGATGGACAATTTTGCATAAAGAGCCAGGCTTTGTGGCAGGCCATGTGATGGAAACTGAAGTCCCTGATCTATAGTATATCCTTACCTTGGAAATGGTCAGCATTGGAAGTGCTGACACAGCAAATCAGGGCATGATTTTAGGTCTGCTAAACACTGGAATTGGATGGCCACTTTTTGTAGCAATGAGAAAATTGATGGCTTTACTGCCCTTGGCCTGCCCCCACAATGTCCAGGTACTCTATTGACATGGATCTAACAGTCTAGGACAGTGGTTCTCAATTCCAGTCCTCAAGTCTCCAACAGGCCATGTTTTCAGGTTTTCCTTTATCTTGCACAGGTGCTTTAAAATGAGAGTCAATGCCTTTTTGGACAGCCATTTTAACTTAGGGTTCTTTCACACATACGGACCGTTCGAATCCGCCTGTCAGTTTTTCAGGCTGACCTGAACGGACACTCCATTCTCTTCTATGGAGCGACGGATGTCAGCAGTGACATGTCCGCTGACATCCAGTTCCTCTCCGAGCCGCTAAATCCAGATGGATGGAAACCCCATTTTCCATCTGTCTGGCGGATCGGATGAAAAAACGGACAGATGGTCGGTTTTCATCCAATCCCCCATAGAGGAGAGCGGAGCTCTGACTGACCTGTCATCCGCCGGCTCAGTGGGGATCAACAGATGAATCCTCGCTGAGCAGCGGAGTCCGTCAAGACAGACTCCGCACGTGTGAAAGAGCCCTAAGAGAAATTCCCAAAACATGGTCTGTTGGGAGGTACTTGAGGACCAAGGTTGAGGACCACTGGTCTAGGATGACTTTAGCAGGGATGATTTACAGCAGAGTTTCTCATCCAGGGCTTCATGGAGTTCCTCCAGAAGTTTCAAGGGGTTCCTTGAGCAATAAACCATTTCTTCCCACTGACACCATTGGTCTTTTTAGCTATCTGTAAGGGGGGTTCCCAATGATTACAAATGAAAGGAACATTCTTCCCACTGACCATCACATTATGGTATCATGAGTTGTAGATACAGTGATTTTGAGAAGCTGGTTCCCTGAGACCAGAAAGTTATTTCAAGTCTTCCTCTGGGTTGAAAAGGTTGAGGAAGGCTGATCCACGGCACTACCTGCATGGAGTTTGCATGTTCTCCCCGTGCCTGCATGGGTTTCCTCCGGGTACTCTGGTTTCCTCCCACACTCCAAAGGCCGGCCATACACGGTTCGAATCTCGACCAGTTCAGCAGGAACCAGCCGAAACTTGAACTGTTAATGAGCAGGCTGAATGTACCAAAGTTGATATATCAATCAACTTGGGTAAAACCAGTCTACCGGATTCCCTTGGGATTATGGCTAGTGGCTACTATAGACGATAGCAATAATTACTGTCTTCCCCGGCACGGACGGCTACCCCCGCCTGGAGCAGACAACTGCTCAGCAGGAGGGATTCCCCTGTCAGCACTGTCTATATTGATGGGGGAATTGTGCAAATTTCTTTCCTGCAACCCATGGCTGCAGGAAAGAAATTTGCACCATGTAAGCCCTGCCAAAGACATGCTGGTGGGTTAATTGTCTCCTGCCTAAATTGGCCCTAGTATGTGTAAGTATGAATGTGAGTTAGGGACCTTAGATTGGAAGCTCCTTGAGGGAAGGGACTGATGTGAATGTACAATGTATATGGGAAGCACTGCATAAATTGATGGTGCTATATAAGTACTTGTAATAAAATAATCTACAGAATAAAAAAAAAGGTAGATGTATTGCTTATATCAACTTGTATTAAACAATAAATCAAGTTTCTAGTAGAAGTTAAAAAGACAAATGAGAATACGGGTGCTGATAACATGCTCCAGTATTGCACGAAACACTTTTATAAAACGATCACTGTAGCTTTAGTTACATTGTTTCTCTATTTCTCTATTGAAAACACAGTTGACAAATATAGCTTTGTCTATTAACACCATATGTTGAAGCACATCTAACAAGGGCGATTTTAGCAGGCTTTTTGTCACTTCCTTGGGTTGCTAGGGGAAACTTGCTTTTCTATTTTTGTCTTCCTAAGACTCGTCAACACATAGGCAGGCTTTTTACTGCTAAATATAATGAACATGACAAACACTATGGAGGAGGCAAAGGTTCAACACACAAATCCTCCACCAGAAGCTGCTACACAAGAAAATCCAGCTTTTGCAATGGTGCAAAATGTACATTTAAGTTCTCGGGCAAAAAAAACAAAAAAAACAAAACGCAACATCACGTCCTTCGCTGCAGAACAGCACCAAGCTACCCAATCCAGCAACCTGTTTAATAATGTAGCTGTTATCAGATAGCTCCGCATGAAGTCTTGGCAAGCAGGAAGGAGCTGAGGAGGTCACCTCTATAGGAGCATCCCGAAGGCAAGCACTCAGTGACTGCAGACACGCTGCGGCCTCCAATTCAAAATCCCTCTGGAACAGCAAACGGAGACCACAGGCTTGAAGAATGGAGTAATCCTCCCAATGCAAGCCTGCCATCTCTTAATCTCCGTTATTACATGCAGTGTGTGAGAGCCAGATACATAATTGTGAGCTCACTTTCTTTGCATGATCTCATACACACACACTTCCATTTTTTTTTTCTCTTACATAATGAAAACCATATGCATTCGGATTCCCAGTCAGGGAGCACTGGATGAAAAGAAATATGTTTTTTTTTTTTTTTTTTTTAAACAGCCATGCTGGTTCCTGCTGCTGTGCAGAAGAGAAAATGCCAGCAGAAACCTGATTGGCTGATGCAGGCAACACGGACGCTTTCCTTTCCTGCAGTTTTCAGGCATCAGCATGCAAAGAGGAATTATTACATAATGTCATGTCATGACCAGGGATGAACAGGACCAAGTCGCTACAATGTTTAGATCTCTGGTTTTAGAAACACACACACGTGTGTGTGTGTGTGTGTGTGTGTGTGTGTGTGTGTGTGTGTATATATATATATATATATATATATATATATAATATATATATATATATATATATATATATATATATATATATATATATATATATATATTATATATATATATATATATATATATATATATAT
>BLSH010492073.1:86847-96976 GCA_018402905.1 Glandirana rugosa | reverse complement strand
ACACATACAAACATATAGACACACACTTTTTTTTTTGGTGTACTACCTGTTAAAAATCAGCAGGGGGAGCTCCCCAAGGACTGCATCCCTCATTACTAGCAACAGTGGGGTTTTGCCCATAAGCAAGATGGCCGGCGCAGCCCAATGATGTCTTCAAGATGCCCCAGGCAGCAAGGTCTAGCCACATGGGCAAACAGAGCACAAACAAACATGAAGACATGGGCACTCAAAAGAGAAACAGATCAAGATAAGGGAGAACACATATGAGACAGCACAGAATATAAGGGATAGGCAGCCCTGTATGGTGCGAGGAACCAAAAAAGAAAAATGAATGAACTAGCTGGCCTTCCCAAGCCTCAGCCCACAGACACTTACATAATGGCAGATTTCGTTCCTAAAGAGGAAACACTGCAGGGCCCCATCAAGAGCAACAGAAGGGGCACCCAGGCTTTTTAGCGCAATTTAGCGGCCCGAGCACTGGGTCTTCGCACTGGGAGAGGCTTGAACCCAGACGGCTACTGCACAGAGGCAGAGGCAGGGACATAGAACTGCTTACTCTTCACTGGTGCGTGGAGGTATGAGGAAAAAAAGAAGAAGGGGGGTGGCTAACTATGCCTTTTTATACTATTCACTGGTCCTGGGGGAGTGGTCAAGAGGCGGAGCTCTATCACTAGTATGCTGCCATGTTGGCGTCAGGAAAATTATATTTACAAAGTAGAGTAACCAGTTCTCTTGTTAGCATATAAGGCACAGATTCACAATACTTTAACCAAAGATACAGAATGCAGCTCAGTAAACTGGCACTGTAGTTGTTATTCCTCTCTTCAGGCACATCAGTGGTATACAATGCACATATCGATTACTTGCCATAGGTTGGTGTCCATAAGCATGTTTCACCAATGCAGCAGAGGTGATTGAACAGGGAGATACACTGTCTCTGGTGATTTTCTATCACAAGCACCACTGCAGTGCTGATAGGCAGGACTCCTGAGGATTCCTGTTCTGTTCCTGCAAACTGGAACACTCTCACTGAGTAAAAATAGCTTTCTCTCACTAATTCCACACATGTGTCTCAAAATGGTGGCTTGGCTCTCTTTTTTTTATATCAGAGCTAACAGAAAATAGTAATACAAAATCTCGAGAGAACTTGTTCCTAATCAGAACATGAGGCTTCCCCAAGATGGCTGCTAGAGACAAGTTCAGAGAACAGTTACAGCCTCAACAGAATTTGCCAAAGCAGCAGGAAAGCATCTACATTGAAGGCCTGCATATAAAATGACATTCCTGCATTAAAAATCACTTTCTCATGCAGAAATGTAATTTTATATGCAGACCTCTTATACAGTTGTAGTCCCACATCTCCTCTTAGCCAGCAGGACTGTCCTGTCACAGTTAAAATGCTACTAAACCCGCAACAGTAAAATCTGTCAGTACATGCAGAATAGCATGCTTGTTATACTCACTGTGGAACTTAAGAGGTTAATCCTCTGCATTGTGTAAAAAGGTTCTTTGATCCTGTATGGACAGATCCTTCCCTCCTGCACTGTCTCTTTTGGCAAGGCCAGATAATACACAGTCAGGGTAGTAAAGCTGCACACGGCCAGTTTGGGCTCTATTGCTGGAGAGAACATTTCCTTGTTCTCAGAGCTAACCAGGTCACATGTTATTGACATCACACATGATGTGGGTGTGTATACAGGCTATAGTGGAAATCTCCTCCTACCTAAAACAAAGCACTCAGGCAGACCCTGTAGTTTATCACGTGACCGTGGTATACAAATCAGCCAAAAAGGTATATAGTGGCAGTGTTTTAATGTAAAAATAATATTTATAAGCTGTGGGCACTGTCTGGGGGAAGGGCAGATTAACTATTTTCATACTACTGGGTTTAGTAAGACTTTAACTGTATGTGAGGAGGCTACCTACAATACACTGTGTTTTATATTGTTGGGTATTGCTAAAACAGGACAGCACATTTACCATTTATAGGTTATATTTTAAGAGCTTTTTAGCATTTAAGTGACAGCAGTTTTCCCCTTTTTCAGATTTTTTTGTTTGTTTTAATTTTTTCTTATGTGGCACAAACTTTTGTTTGGTATCTAAGACAAAAGTAACATTTTTGGAATCTACTGCATTTTTAGTGAGCCACTGCCTATGGGTTGTCTACTAAAGGGGTGCAGAATTTGCAATGTTTACCATTAAAACATTGGCAGTACACCAGGGCATTATAAGTAAACCTGGCTCTCTTATTCAGAAATCAGTATGGGAAGGAAATGGTGAAACAAACAGCAATTTCTTCTCACTCAAAAAGAGGTGGGGAACCCTTGCCATGTACATTGATAACCTAGAGGGGATTGCTTTTTTGTTTCTTTTTCTCAATAACATGGTCATTACACTTTACACTTTAATCAAATAAGGTAGCATGCTTACAGGCATGCTTTGAAAAACGGAAAAAAAACTGCCATTGTCCATCCTTTAAAAACACAAGGCCACCTAAAACAACAGAGGCAGTTTAACCTCTTAATTAAAGCGAGAGTTCATTTAAATTGAATAGGAAACTAGTGTGAGGTGTAACTGATCCCATGAGAAAACAAATTCAATTATCAATCTATCAGTCAAATAAAGCAGGGAAAAGGTGAGGAGCTTAGGGAAAATAAGCATTAATAATTATTGGTCATATTTCATTTGTGCTCAAGGGTTCAGTGACGGTGGCAAGAACAAAAGTCATAGAATACTACATTCAAAAGTCCAAAGCAGTGAACTTGGTATTTTTATAGTTGAAACTCATGTCTGCCAATGCTTGATGTGTGTCTACATAATGAAAGTGAGTACATCTGTTGTGGGGAAGGGGTGGTGCTTATCTCATGCGATTTTCAGATACGCAAACAAAAATAGCCTAGCATAACTCCATACAGTATCTATATTTGGCTCCTAGTATTCCACGTAGTGAGCTGTGGCTAAATAATCACATAACATAAGCAGTCTTTTCAAGTCTTTATTTACACAGGCGGTATATGCACACCCTCCAGGAGCCTCCCTAGTCACCCCCTGGCCTTTGGCTCTGTTGCACCAAACAGCCACTATGTAGGAGCCATGAATTATTAAATCTGTATTTCGTGGTAATACATAATTTTCTATCAATTATTCATGCTAATGTGTGTGTAGTTTATTTAATTGTGTTATTGACGATCAAAAGTAATTTCCTGAAAGTCCTCAAGGACAGAAAATTTAATCAGCGTAACGGCTGCTCAGATGTGCGGACGTTAAGTATTCTTAATTTGCTGAGCAGTTCACTTATTTACGCAACTTTCCCAGGAAATATGAGTTTAATCAAACTATGGAAGGGAGGAGAGTGTGTGCATGTGTGCACATTTAGACATCAACATAGAAGACCCAAGGAAGTTTAACCATTTTATTGCAATAAAGATCAACTATTAAAATAATCTTTATTTCATAAATTTTTCAGTATCATACAATAATACACACACATGCGTAAATCAAAAAAGAGAAAAGGAACAGAAAAACAAAAATATTGAAAGTCAATGACAAACCCAACAAAGTAGGGAGTCCAAGTCAGATTCTCGGTTGGAGCTTGATATCAGAGGGGAGACCGAGGCAGGGGAGGGAGGATCAGGACGCCTAGGTCACCTAAGGTGTCTCCACTTATGAACCTCATTCTCAATGAAGTGCCCCTATCTCTCCCCTTCCCCTGCCCCACCCCAAAATACTATAATATCCCCACATAGTCAGGGGTGAAAAGGGGGGAAAGGGGGAAATCAAAAAGAGGAATGAAAAATCAAGAAAACAAAACCTAAACCGAAACCCGAATCAGGTAAACAACATACGTTGGTGTTCCATACAACAATCAGTTTGGCATCTTAGTCCTAGTGCATATATATTACACATACAGTTTCACATAGGCATAATGGTTAAAGGCCAATGGCTAGTGATGTTACTATCAAAAGACCTTCTATGGTGACTTTGTTGCAGTCCCTACTGCCCCTGCTACATTTGCAACCGGGAGCCCACCGACCTCCACTCCTTGGGAGCCAGATGGGTCCCTACTAGAGTTGAGTGAACCTGAACTGTAAAGTTTGGGTTCGTACCGGACTTTAGGGTGTCCGTGTCCTGAACCTGGACATTTGAGAAAAAGTCTGGGTTTGGGGATCTGGTATTTTTTCGCGCCTGTTGAATAGCAGCCAATCAGGGCAGCCAATCAACAAGCGTTTCACTCGTTTGCCCTTAGAAGCCATCACAGCCATGCCTACTAATGGCATGGCTGTGATTGGCCAGTGCATCATGTGACCCAGCCTCCATATAAGCTAGAGTCACGTAGCGCTGCACGTCACATTATCTCATACTAGTATAGAGGATCCTGCTGCTACTGTGAGGGACAGATTAGCTTGCGAAATTCATCTCATATTAGTATAGGGAGAGGTTCCTGCTGCTGGTGTGAGGGACAGATTAGCGTTATAAAATCATCTCATACTGGTGTAGGGAGAAGTTCCTGCTGCTGGTGTGAGGGACAGATTAGCGTTATAAAATCATCTCATACTAGTATAGGGAGAGTGTTAGGAAAATGGACGCTGGCCGTTTCTGGCCCTCCGTGCGCGTCAATGCGCGTCCGCGTGCCCGTGCGCGCTAATGGTGCCAATAACGGCCATTTAAGCAGGACAGCACCAGGAAGCAAGTGCTGTCCATTCTACAGAGTTTGTGTGTTCTTGAAGCAACCTGTGATCCTGATTGTTTGTTCCTGTGACCCAGCTTGCCTTGACCCTGCTATTGATCTCCCCCTGCACCGACCCCAGCTTCCACGACCACTCTTCTGCCCACCCCCTTGTACCTCGCTGCCTGCCTGTTAACGAACTCTGCTTGTACCCGACTACTCTTCAGCCTGACCCATCTGTACTGCTCCGCCAGTTACCGACCCGGCCTGCATTACTATGCTTTAGCTTGCACGAGCACCACACGGACCAGCACACCACCACCAGTGACCCAGTCCGACCCTCGTGCCTCCCTGCACTCCCGAGCTCCCTGTCTACACTACCAGGGGTTCAGGAATCAGGGTCGTAAGAGAGGTTGCCCACTGCATAAGCCAGACTCCACCACCAGGTACGTGACAACAATGGACAGCCATGTCTGAGTCTGCGTAGGGGTTCTCTCCAACGCAGGAGCTATGCATTCACTTGACTGGGCTGACCCAAGCCATAAAGGACTTACAAGATGGGTACACCCGAATGGAAAGACAAGTCCAGGAACTTTCCATGTCGGCCGCATCAAGCTCCGACCAGCTTATCATCACCCAGCCCACTGAGCCAGAGGTACCATTACCTGCGCGATTCTCAGGGGACCGCAGAAAGTTTCGGGGTTTTCGCAGCGCCTGTGAACTGTAGTTTGCGCTGCAACCCTGCACCTTTTCCTTGGAAGTCACTAAGGTGGGGCTGGTTATCTCTCTCTTACGAGGGGAACCTCAAGCATGTGCCCACCGTCTCCTGGAACAGAAAGCCCCTGAAACAGTTGACCTGCACCTCTTCTTCTGTGCCATGGCATTACTCTATGAAGACCCCCACTTGGCCACAACCGCAGAGACAGCTCTCCACACCCTCCAGCAGGGCCAACGCTCGGCAGAAGTATACACTGCCGAGTTCCGGCGCTGGGCTGCTGACACAGACTGGAATGATGCGGCCCTTCACTATCAATTCCGGTTGGGCTTGTCCGAGCCACTGAAGGATGAATTGGCTCGAGTAGGGGCTCCTCAATCCCTCGAGGCTCTGATTGACCTGGCCATCCAGGTTGACCGCCGTCTGCGGGAATGCAGGGCCGAGCGATCTGCAGGGAACCTGCCGGAGTCCATGCTTACTGTGCGTCCACGCACACCCCTTACCCCCGAAGAAAGACACAGACATCTCAGCCTCAACCAGCCTGTGCTGAGGAGGTTCTGGGCATCGTGTCAGGTCATGCCCAGCGAAGGGTCCCATCTTCCTTGAGGGAGTGGTCCTGTCTCTACCCGACCAGGCAACCCATCTGGTGCTTCCTCTGTCTCTTCAACTCCCCACGGGAGCATCCAAGTTTCAGCCATCCTGGACTCAGGTGCCTGCAGCTGCTTTGTGGACCTATCCTTTGCTGCACAGCTTCAGATTCCCCATAAACCCAAAGCACACCGGATGGTCATCCGCCTGGCCGATGGATCACCCCTCAAATCGGGTACAGTCACCCACGAAACCATTCCCCTCCTTGCTAAGACTGTCACTGGTCATTCTGAGTACGTGCTCCTAGATGCTATTGCATCCCCGCTCTACCCAGTCATTCTTGGTCTCCCATGGCTGCGGGCACACTGCCCCGACATTAATTGGATCACAGGGGATGTCCAGTTCCTGTCCTTCTACTGCCGACATCATTGTCTACAGCAACCCCGGGGGCCTTCTCCCTCTGTCTTATGTCTGGATCCCGACCCTGACCAGGAGACCCAAGATGCAGTTCCCTCAGCTTATCACAATTTCCTGGACGTGTTCAGCAAGAAGGGGGCAGACAAGTTGCCTCCACACCGGGCCTACGATTGCCCCATTGAACTGTTGCCAGGTGCAGAAGTACCTTTCGGCCGTATTTACCCGCTCTCTGAGGGGGAGCTTAAGGCCCTTAAGGCCTACCTAGATGAAAATCTAGAGAAGGGTTTTATCCGGTCATCCACGTCCCCTGCTGGAGCGGGAATATTCTTTGTTGAGAAAAAGGAACGGTCTCTGAGACCATGCATTGACTACCGGGACTTCAACAAGATAACTATCAAAAACCGCTATCCCTTACCCCTGGTACCCGAGCTGTTCCAGTGACTGGGCGCTGCTACTATTTTTTCCAAGTTAGACCTCCGTGGGGCATATAACCTCATTCGCATCTGCGAGGATGATGAATGGAAGACTGCTTTCAGAACGAGATTCGGCCACTATGAATACCTCGTGATGCCCTTCGGGCTCTGCAACGCCCCGGCCACCTTCCAACACCTGGTCAACGATGTGTTCAGGGACTACCTAGACCAGTTTGTCATAATCTATTTGGATGACATCCTTATCTTTTCCTCATCCCTGGAAGAACACCGCAGGCACGTCAAGTGTGTCCTGGGGCGCCTACAACAATATGGACTGTACGCAAAGGCCAACAAGTACATGTTTAAACATTCCAGCATCCCTTTCTTGGGCCTCCTCATCTCAGTTTCAGGGGTCACTATGGATCCACAAAAAGTCACCGCCATCCTGGACTGGCCCACACCAGTGGACAAGAAAGGAGTGCAATGGTTCGTAGGCTTTGCAAACTATTATTGCAAGTTTATTAAGGTGATTTCCGCTGTGATAACCCCCATCACCCAGCTGACCAAGCAAGACTCCCGTTTCCGGTGGACTCCTGAGGCTCATGAGGCCTTCCTAATGCTCAAGAAGCTGTTTACGTCTGCTCCTGTCCTGAACCATCCGGATCTAGTCTTGCCCTATATCCTGGAGGTGGATGCCTCGGAGACCGCGGTGGGGGCAGTTCTGTCCCAGAGACGAGGCCCCAAGGCTTTCCTTCACCCCATCGCATTCTTTTCCTGGAAGCTCTCGCCATCGGAAACCAACTATGATGTTGGAGATCGAGAGCTGTTGGCAATTGAGTCTGCCTTGGAAGAATGGTGGTATTTGCTGGAGGGAGCCGCACATCCTGTTCTGGCCTTCACGGACCACAAGAACCTTGAGTACCTCCAGACTGCAAAGAGACTCAAGCCCTGTCAGGCACGATGGGCACTCTTTTTCTCAAGGTTCCAACTCCACATTACTTTCAGGCCTGGGTCAAAGAACACAAAACCAGACGATCTATCCAGGATGTTCATTGGCTCTGAAAAACTGGCTCCACCAGACACCATCCTTTCGTCCCAGAGCTTCTTGTTATCCCAAGAGGACCTGCTATCCTGACTCAGACAGGCTCTAACCCATGTCACCATGCCACCAGACCCATGACTGGTACTGAGAGACGGACTGTGGTGGTACCATGACAGGGTCTTCATACCCAAGGAACTACGCCTGACCATCTTCGAATTGTGCCATGACCATCAATTGACAGGCCACTTTGGTAGTCGCAAGATATGAGTTAGTGTCTCGCTCCTTTTGGTGGCCCTCTGCTGATGGGGACTTTAAAGAATACATCAGCGCCTGTCCAGTCTGCGCCTGCAACAAGACAAGCAGGGCCAAGGCCTGGGGTTTACTCAACCCACTTCCCATTCCTGGACGCCCATGGTCCCACATATCCATGGACTTTATAGTCGAATTGCCTCCCTCGGCCGGCTTCAATTCCATCTTTGTGGTCGTGGACCGCCTCACAAAAATGCCACATTTTATACCCATGAAGGGTACCCCGTCTGCTACAGAAACGGCAAAAGCCTTCATCAAGGAGATTGTCCGTCTTCATGGAGTTCCTTCCTATATAGTCTCTGATCGTGGAGTACAATTCGCATCCCGGGTCTGGAAGGCTATATGCTCGGGTTTGGGGATTGAACTATCATTCTCGTCTGCTTACCATCCACAGACGAATGGCCAGACTGAAAGAACTAATCAAACCCTGGAGCAGTACCTCCTTTGTTACTCTACCTTCTCCCAGGATAATTGGGTCTCACTGCTTCTGGTAGCCGAATTTGCCTATAATAACACGGTGCATTCAGCCACCAAACAATCTCAGTTTTGGGCAAATCTTGGCTACCATCCTACCTTCCTACCCAGCGTGAGTCCAGAAAGTTCGGTGCCAGCGGCCCAAAGCATCACAGAATTCCTTGCAAGGAACAGTCAATTGCTACAGGAGACACTTTTCCAGACCCAGGAGCTCAACAAGAAGGCGTTTGACAAAGGGAAGCAAGGGGAATTGGACCTGCAACCAGGTGACCGAGATTGGCTAGCAACCAAAAACCTAAAACTTTCCTGCCCCTCCAAGAAATTAGGACCAAGGTTCATGGGGCTGTTTCCAGTGAAGAAAAGGATCAACCAGGTGGCTTACGAGCTGGTCCTTCCTCCGTCCATGCGAGTCCATCCGGTATTCCATGTCACGCTACTTAAACCGGTGACTCAGGACCCATTCCCGGGACGGAGGACAGCTCCGCGGGGGCCAGTTCTAGTGGATGGAGAGGAGGAGTTTGAGTTGGAGGCCATCCTGGCTTTTAGGAAGATGGAAGGTTCAATCCAGTTCTTAGTCAAGTGGAAGGGGTATGCCCGAGGAAAACTCATGGGAACCGGAGGACAACATCCACGCCAAAAAACGTATCAAAGAATTCTGGAAGAAACACCCTGAACTGAGAGCCCAGTTGGGCATCCAGAAACTGCCCCTTGGGGGGGTAATGTTAGGAAAATGGACTCTGATCGTTTCTGGCCCACTGTGCGTGTCCGCGCGCCCTTGCACGCTAATGGGGCCAATAGCGGCCATTTAAGCAGGACAGCACCAGGAAGCAAGTGCTGTCCGTTCTACAGCGTTTGTGGGTTCTTGAAGCAACCTGTGATCCTGATTGTTTGTTCCTGTGACCCGGCTTGCCTTGACCCTGCTATTGATCTCCGCCTGCACCGACCCTGGCTTCCACGACCACTCTTCTGCCTACCCCCTTGTGCCTCGCTGCCCGCCTGTTAACGAACTCTGCTTGTACTCGACTACTCTTCAACCTTACCCATCTGTACTGCTCCGCCAGCCCATTACCGACCTGGCCTGCATCAATGCGCTTCAGCTTGCACGAGCACCACACGGACCAGCACACCACCACCAGTGACCCAGTCCGACCCTCGTGCCTTCCTGCACTCCCAAGCTCCCTGTCTACACTACCAGGGGGTTCAGTAATCTGGGTCGTGACCACCACCACACGACCAGGCACACCACGAGCACGTTCGACTTCGCGTAACTACGTCCGGTCCAGCCATTACCCGACCGCCTCGTCATGTCTACCCATTCCAACTTCTCATCAGCTCATGTTCGTCTCAAGCAATTGTCCGCCCGTCGCTCCGTGTTCCCCCATCCGTCTTCTCACCAGCACCTTCGGTCCCAGCCACGTCCGCCTCTAGTTATCGTCCCAGTTCCGTTCGGCCCAGTGTCCTTGTTTGTTAGTCCTAGTGTCCAACGAAGTTCTTGGGTGTTTGCG
>BLSH010492005.1:58664-69295 GCA_018402905.1 Glandirana rugosa | reverse complement strand
ATCCCCCTGCAAAAGAGGCATCCTTCACCTGTTTGGAGCACGAATACCCATAAGGACTATCTGAGCACAAGTCACTGGAAATATCACTACAAGCACTTTATTTTTGTTACAAGGACTTTTTATACACATTTGTGTTTTTATATGTTTACACCTGCTTCACTGTGATAATATCACTTCACTAATTTTTGGTTCATATAATTTATGCAAATGTATTTTTATATTGAAGATTTTATTGGTCACATTTTTATGCATTTTTGCTGAACGTTTTATATGGAAGAGTCACATTATTAATGAATTAATCACAGAATATTTTTTGCCATTTCACTATTTATATATTATTCAAAGGGTTGATACAGATAGATATTATCTGAGGCTGCGCAGTACCATTTTCCTTTTAAACACTATTCTTCTATTGTCACATAGTAGGTACAGCAGCAACCTCTCTAAACACTATACTAGTCTCATAGTAGCGCGAGGATACACCACTATATTTGAAATCTCAAATTAGTCCAACAATCTGATCGTTGAGCACGATCGTAGAGATCGTTGTTTTATGCAGAGTTTGATCTGCAACTCAAAGCAGCGGTATGTAAAATATCAAATGTCTGCTATCTGTCCTAAGAGCAACAGCACAGACAGCAGTAGTAAAATAATCTATCTCAGGATGCAGGATCAGATCTTAAAATGTCTCTAATCTCTCCCTCACGCTTTCAGCTTCCTTTCCCTACACTAACCCAAGGAGCATGTGACTGCAGCACTGTGACTCCAGCTTATAAAGAGGCTGGGTCACATGATGCACTGGCCAATCACAGCCATGCCATTAGTAGGCATGGCTGTGATGGCTTCTAAGGGCAAACCAGTGAAATGCTTATTGATTGGCTGCCCTGCAGCTTCTCAACACGTGGAGTAAAATAGCAGAACCCCGGACCGAACCCGAACGATTTTTGAAATGTCCGGGTCCGTGCCCCGGACACCCGAAAGTTCGGTACGGACCCGAACGTTACAGTCCGTGTTCACTCAACACTAGTTATAACATTAGAGTTTAACTTCTGTCTGTGCCTTCTTATGCCATTGACAACCCCCCTACATTTCATGGGTATCATGGGAAAAGGAAGTGAGAGGGCAAAATTTCCCAAGCGGGGTAACAAACAGGCACATTCACACCTTCTATGTAGTTTTTGTTGCTGCTGTCTTTGAATTTTTCAACGAGTGAAGAACTATAAGAATGACCCACAGATGCACAGCTGTCAGAATATTCAGTGATTAATTGCAGAGCCACAGGCTCATTATGTGAAATTCACTATATTGCCAAAAGTATTGGGACACCTGCCTTTACACACACATGAACTTTAATGGCGTCCTAGTCTTAGTCCGTAGGGTTCAATATTGAGTTGGCCAACCCTTTGCAGCTTTAACAACTTCAACTCTTCTGGGAAGGCTGTCCACAAGGTTTAGTAGTGTGTCTATGGGAATGTTTAAAGTGTAAGATAACACAACATTCAACCAAATGCAACCAAGGAAATAAACAAAAATTGTTGTGCTAAAAAAGTAAGTGATTCATATGACAGAGTCACTCAATTATTTAACGTGACAGTGCATATATAGAACCTGTAGTAATCACATACACATATTCTAAAATAAAGTGACAGTGCATAAGTTCACTCTTCATCAAAACCAAATAACCTGTGATGGTGAATGACTTAAAGTGAACTGGGTATTAAATAAGTTGACTCTATGATGGTCAATGATTCAAGTGAAAAGTGCAAATAAACCTGTGATGGTTAAAGACTTAATGTGAACAAATGTCCCAAATAAAGAATACATTTGAGCACAAAGACAGGTAGAATGTGCATAGATCGAATCCGTGGTGAGTTATCATCCAAAGATCAATGTAGAGGACTAATGATGACAATAAAGACCAACAATTCTTCTCTAAGGTATAAAAGGTGGAGTCTTACCAGATGGTTTGGATATACTTGACCATACGGCCATAAGGCTTGTAGTGGGAAACTCAACAAACAGTGATGGGAGGATCTCCGTTGGTGGTGCTGGTGAACTTCTCCTCTTAGGTGGTCCCTTCGGTAGCACCGGAGTCAAGGCTACCCTCGACATCAGACCTCACTGGGAACCATGTGAAGAAAAGAAACCGCTCAACATTGAGAAGTAAAACATACCAGTTTATTCCACCGATATAGGAACAGACAAAATAAAAGCCGGCAAATAAAATGCATAAACAAAAGACTGCGATAGGCACGTGGTCCCCACCCAGCGCTTTTCGTCCACACAGACATCTTCTGGGGTGTGGGGGCCATGCGCCACTACCGCAGTATAAATAGCAATGCCCCCATTAACCACACATCAATTAAAGTAGGCTCCACCTACCAGTATAACCCGGAAGTGCGGCCCATTCACAAGATGGCGCCAGTGTGCACCCCAAGCCTCACTCCCAATACAGGAAGTGGATACGCACACGGGTCCAACCTGCTCAATGACATACTATAGGTAAGTAAAAAGGTAACAGTCATACCAGTAAGTGTAACCACACTGATAATCTGCACAGCTCCTAGAAAAATTGTAGCTCTTCCTGTTTAAAAGACCATGGTGGAATGATCCCGAAACTGGAAGTGACAATCCTATACCTGGAAATGGAAATAGGGTGGGGAGGATGTCAGACAAAACCAACAGGCGCCCACTAATTAGTTATCTAGAGGATAATGGAGGCCATGTCACTTCCGGAGCAACCCGGAACAGGAAACAAACACTTAAAGGTTATCAACTTGGCAAATGTAAACTTGAAGGTCATGGTTCACCGCACTTAGATAAAAATGGATGATAATAATAAACCACACAATAAATACATACCAATGGCTGATAAGTTAATTAGAATAAGGACAATAAGTAATAGATAATTTTAATCAAGTGTCACAATCCTGTCAACTCCCAAATCACAATGGTCTCCACAGAAGAACATAAACCCTCGCAACACCCACTACCTAATGGATTGATAACAATTGGAGTCTGTTGTTCTTTCCATTCCGCTAGGGAATCCCCTATTCGAGGCAGAATAGCATCCCGAGGGTAAATAGAGAGGCGGGATCTCTAAGATCACTATTAGATCTAGCAGGTTGAACGAACACTAAGGCCATTCGCTACCAAACAACTATAGAGAAAGGTAGAATCCCGACATAGGGCTTGGGAGACATACCACAAGGGTAGCAGGTCCAGCCAGAACAGATGAAACCAAGAGGCACTCCTTAGACTGTCCGCCAACAGATGCCACTGTCACTGAACATAGCAGGCAACAAATCCATGTCCCAGAGGTCCAGAAGGCACCCATTAGGCGAACATATCATGAGTGACACAACTTCTGGTAATGACAAAATACTATAATACTAAGTCCCGGTGTCCAAAGGGGAAAAGAAACCCCACGTAGCAACTAATGGGGGTCACTGGAAAGGTGACTGACCCCAAAGGCCCTGGAAGTGGAGTGGGATGTCAAGCCCTATTAATAAGGGCATTGACATCCCACTCCACATTCATCCCATTGGGGATGGTAAGTACGGAGCTCATAGATCTAGTATGTCTCGAGCTGGGAAATGCCCTTCTTTTTAAATCCATCCATCCGGGGGGGGGGCATCATGATCTATTGCTTTAAAGAGGGTGCCTGTAGGATCTTTCTGATGACAGCGGGTGTAGTGCTTAACTACACTGTGTTTCTTAATACCCCCAATGATGTTAGCGATATGTTCCCCAACTCTTTTAGAAAGACCATGTGGTTCTCCCTACATAATGCTTACTACAGGGGCAAGTCAAAAGGTAAACGACGTGGGTGGTGGCACATGTAAGGAAAGATTTGATGGGGTACTGTCGGTTGGTAACATTGGATGTGAAGGTTAGGGATTTGTTTCTTCCCAATCTGTTGATACTACACACCCTACACCTTTTGCAGGGAAAAAATCTTGGCTCGGAGGGTGCATTAATCACATTGGGGCAATTTTTAAACAAAGGGGGAGCACCCCTATAAACTACCTCTGCTTTCTCTGGAAGTAATGGGCCAAGTATACGGTCGTTTTTAAGAATATGCCAGTTATTTTTGATAATCCTTTTGACCTGTCTATATTGGCTAGTGAAGGCAGTATAAAAGGTCCATTTAGGGTCCTTCTTATGTCAGTCCACCCTCTCACGAAAGAAGGATTCCCTGTCCATACCCCTGACAAGGGATATTTCCATATCCAAATCATGTGATGTGTACCCCTTCTCAACAAATTTGGCTTTCAATACTAGAGACTGAGCCTCAAAGTCTTCAAGACTGGTGCAGTTGCGGTCCTGTTCTCACAAATTGACCTCTAGGGACTGCACAAAGCCAATTTCTATGGTGGCAACTGTAGATTGGAATATAAGAATTCCTATCAGTTGGTTTAAAAAATGTGCTGGTAGCAATCCGGTGATTAACCACCTGTATGTTCAAATCCAGAATATGCACCTTGTTAGGGCTAGCCTCCAATGACAAAACAATGCCCCTATCATTGGAATTAAGTTTGGCCATAAACTGGCCAAGCTCTCCACTCAGTGTGGTTACACATATTGGTATGATTGTTACCTTTTTACTTACTTATAGTATGCCATTGAGCAGTTTGGACCCATGTGCGTAACCAATTCCTGTACTGGGAGTGAGGCTTGGAGCGCACATGGGCGCCATATTGTGAATGGGCCACACTTCTGGGTTATACTGGTGGGTGGAGCCTACTTTAACGGTTGTGTGGGTTAATGGGGGCATTGCTATTTATACTGCGGTAGTGGCACGTGGCCCCCACACCCCAGAAGACCCCAGAATGCATCGGGTGGGGACCACGTGCCTATCGCAGTCTTTCGTTTATGCATTCTCTTTGCCGGCTTTTATTTTGTCTGTTCTTATATCGGTGGTATGTTTTACTACATAATGCGGAGCGGTTTCTTTTCTTCACATGGTTCCCGGTGAGGTCTGATGTCGAGGGTAGCCTTGACTCCGGTGCTACCGAAGGGACCACCTAAGAGGAGAAGTTCACCAGCACCACCAACGGAGATCCTGCCATCACTGTTTGTGGAGTTTCCCACTACAAGCCTGTAAGGTCCACTGGCCGTATGGTCAAGTATACCCAAACCATCTAGTAAGAGTCCACCTTTTTTACCTTAGAGGAGAATTGTTGGTCTTTATTGTCATAATTAGTTCTCTACATTGATCTTTGCTTGATAACTCACCACTGATTTGATCTATGCACATTCTACCTGTCTTTGTGCTAAACTTTATTGTTTATTTGGGACATTTGTCTGGACTTTTTATGCACTGTTCACTTTAAGTCTTTAACCATCACAGGTTTATTTGGGCTTTTTCACTTGAATCATTGACCATCATAGAGTCAACTTATTTGATACACTGTTCACTTTATGGGAATGTTTGACCATTCTTCCAGAAGTGCATTTGTGAGGTCAGGCACTGATGTTGGATGAGCAGGCCTGGCTCACAGTCTTCCCTCTAATTCATCCCAAAGGTGTTCTATTGTGTTGAGATCAGGAGTCTGTGTAAGCCAGTCAATTCCCTCCACCCCACACTCACTCATTCATGTCTTTATGGACCTTGCTTTGTGCACTGGTCCAAATCATTTGGTGGAGGGGGATTATGGTATGGGGTTATATTTCAGGGGTTGGGCTTGGCCCCTTAGTTCCAGTGAAGAGAACTCTTCAGCATACCAAAGCATTGTTGGACAGTTTGGGGATGGCTCCTTCCTGTTCCAACATGACTGTGCACCAGTGCACAAAGAAAGGTCCATGAAGACATGGATGAGGGAGTTTGGGGTGGAGGAACTTGACTGTCCTGCACAGAGTCCTGACCTCAACCCCATAGAACACCTTTGGGATGAATTAGGGCGGGTACTGTGAGCCAGGCCTTCTCACCGAACATCAGTGCCTGACCTCACAAATGCACTTCTGGAAGAATGGTCAATCATTCCTATAGACACACTCCTAAACCTTGTGGACAGCCTTCCTAGAAGTGTTGAAGCTGATAGCTGCAAAGGGTGGGCCAGCTCAATATTGAACCCTATGGACTAAGACTGAGATGCCATTAAAGTACATGTGCGTATAAAGGAAAGTGGTGCTAGAACGCACCTGATACCCCATTTACGGATTGTTATTGACACTTCTGGTATTGAGTAAAATCTTGTTTTATTGAGTACAATTTCTTTAAAAGAGATAATCAAGGTACAATATTAAAAACATACAGGAAATGTACAGCCACAGGAATCTGTGGTATATGCTCTACAATGTATAATAAACCATGAGCAGTATCTTTATACAAAAAAATACCCAACAACCATGTGAGCCGGTTGGAAAACCTAATCCCCAATATAGGAGTGGGGGAGCTGGTCCAATGTAGGGTCACTGATGCGAGCCTGACATGTTTCGGACTATAACTGAGTCCTTCTTCAGAGGTAAATATGCATCTGTGGGGTGCAATTTTCTATAAGATGAAAACATATCAATTACTTTTTCATATAATGACAATTAGGGTTGTCTCGTGTTCATAACGTGCGTGACACAGGAAAGTGGATTGTTATACTCACATAGCGCTCCAGAGATTTTGGGTTATAACCGGAGCCACTGACCCTCTTTAATCCCCAAAAAAAGGAACGACATAATCGTCCCAAAGTGGTAGTCCTAAAGATGTACACCAGCCTCTATGAGTAGGGAGACATTAGATGAACTTCCATTATGGAGGTAGGGGGTGAAAGTGGGAGCGGGGCCAGACATATCCCACAAACAAGAATCATTTAAAATGGGGAGCAAATGCTCAATACCAGAAGTGTCCGTAACAATCCCTAAACGGGGTATCAGGTGCATTGCAACACCACTTTCTTTTGTAATTTATGTTTGGATTGGACTCATCTGGTTCAGCATTCAAACATTTCTCTTAATATATTAATGTGCGTATAAAGGTAGGTGTCCCAATGCTTTTAACAATATAATGTATATGAAGATGCAGTCTCATATAGGTAATTATGTATTTGATGCACAGTTACCAGATTATCTTGAATTGATGGAACTCTTCTGATTCATTCATTCCTATTCAAAGACCCCTAATAACTGGAATATAACTCCATCGCATTTTGTATTATTTTAAACAAACTATAATTTCATAACTCATATAACTGTATACAGTAATGTGTGTTCTTCTGTCTTCCATGAAAAGCTGAACAAATATGTGAGAAATGTTCATTACACCGACCCAGATGATGGCGAGATCTACTTTAATGAGAGAAGAGAAGTTCCAACTGATCTTATTTTACAAAGCTGGACTTATTTTAACCAAACACATTCTTCATTTAGAACAATTTCCACTATACAAGGCCCCAATTTTGTGCCTGAACCATTTCCCAATAGGAGTGAACTTATCTTCTGGGACAGAGGAAAAGTAAGAAATCACCTTATTTTCTATTTATATCATTTGCTGAGAAGGTTCATAATTTAGATGTATAGGAATTTTCTAGTCTTAATTTAAGATATACTAATTAATGTGCCTCTCCATGAATGGGGTCATTTTTGGAGTCATTAAAAGGTTTTTACTTCCAATAGTTTTATTAAGTTTTTATAGGAAAAAATTACAAAATTTACAAGGATTGAAATAGTAAATTACAAGTACACATGTAGATGTGAAGTAAAAGGCAGCTGCAGCCGGCTTTAGAGATTAAAAAGAAAAAGAAGAGGCCCAGAAATACAATCATGGTGCACAAATGTGCGTCTGTGAATACCAAGTAAACCAAAAAGACCGGTATCTCTCTGCAACCTGCAGGTGACTTTCACTGAATGCTAGCATGTGGTCATACATCCCGTGGGGGTGTACCAAGGTGACGACCTCAGCTCTGCATAAAGAATGAGAAGATTTCCAATGGTGTACTAATACTAGTCTGACAGCCAGCAAAATATGAGTTAAAAGGCATTGGAAATTGAGAAAGATAGCATCAATAACAATAACAAGTAGTGCCAGTTCACGTAAAAAGATTATAGGAAACTGGAAGATGTCAGATGCTAGACAGGAGATGTCCTTTCAAATGTCTGGCATCTTAGTACATCCCCATAAAATATGACACAGATTGCCCATTTCCCACATTCACTCCAACATAGAGGTGAGGCATTAGCATCTGTATGTAGCAGGGTAGGGGTAACGTACCAACAAAGATTAATTTTGTGAGTGACTTCCCAGAGGATGGTTGAGCGAGTGGCCTTGAAAGGAGCCTTTAGCGCTGCCTGCCACTGGGAATTGGTAAAGGAACAGCCAAGCTCTACTTCCCATTTCTTGAAGGAAGATAGTTTGCAAAAGGTACTTTTCTCTTGTAGGAGACTGAAAAAAGTGTGATGTCTTTCATAGAAGTGGTGTTGTCAGACAGATACATAAAAGCTAGCCTATGTATAGACCTATGCAGGAGTGTGGTATAATACAGACAATTGGTCATTTGAGTAAAACTATAGTATTCTGAGGTAGGAAGGGCATAAATGGTTTGCAACAATGAAAATGGCTTAAAAATCACTTGGGAATACAAGTCTAAAATCTGTGTAACATCTTTGTTACGTCATGTGAATAAAGAAAGATTAGGAGTAAGTAGCTGTAGAATCATAATAGGGAGAGGCAATGATCAGCATGACAAAAAGCTGGCAGAATGGGTTTCTTCCAACAACAAAGATGGCTGATGTTTGTCAGCTGCGCATGCACAATAGTGGAAGAAAGAGGGAGGTTTGGGGGGAATGGGACTTTATATGAGGCCATGATTTGGTAGAGTCATGCGCCTCCATCCCTTGTACTAGATAAATTATATAATGGGTTTGGGACTTTAAATGACACACGTGGTGGGAAACAAATACAAGATGGTACAAAAAGATTTATTAAAGGCTAAAAGTAACATAGTCATAATAGGGTATAAATTGTATATAGGTAATCAAAAACAGGAAAAAACCACAGCATGATTGGTACGGTAAATTGATAACAGTATAGGTAAATTCATATATGTACACAAACATATGAATTGATAAAAATACAGGTAAATTCATATATGTACACAAACAAAGATTCCCCGATCCATTGATTGAACATATAGACAATTTTGCTACACAAATAGTAATGTGCGTGATCCATGGCCTCTCAGTGCCCCCTGAAGCGGGGAATGCCCGATATTATAATATTTTCATCACTCATCAGGAGCAAGCAAGGGTTAATCTAAAATAGATGAAAATTAATTACTGATAAATATTGTAGGGGTCAAACAAGAATTGAGAACCCCGTCATCCCGAGGATGGACATTAATGACTCCACCTACCATGTTCACGCAGCGGCAGGGCACCCCAGGGGCGCAGAAAGCGCCCGGGAACGACAAGTCCAGGGGCTGAGGCAGGAGCAGGAGCCGGAGCCCCCAACAGACAGACATCCAGCACGCGGAGTGGGCACCCCCAGCCCATAGTGCCTGTGAAAGTGAAAGGGAAGTGTGAAGGACCTAGTATGAAGGGGTGAATTAACTGTGCTAAAGGGGATGGGTGTTGGGTCAGTGTAAAGAGATAGTGAAGACAGAAGGGAATGGAAAAGTAAAGTGGAGAATAAGAAGGGGGAGAGGTGAAAGATTGAACAGATAAGTGAAATTGTAGACAAAGGTCTATCAATGGATCGGGGAATCTTTGTTTGTGTACATATATGAATTTACCTATATTTTTATCAATTCATATGTTTGTGTACATATATGAATTTACCTATACTGTTATCAATTTACCGTACCAATCATGCTGTGGTTTTTTCCTGTTTTTGATTACCTATATACAATTTATACCCTATTATGACTATGTTACTTTTTATTTCAATAGTGTTTATTAAGAGTTTCAAAATAATACAAGTTACATTTCCAAAATGCATTTTATGAGTATTACCAACATATTTGACATCTCGTATTTGTAAATGAAATAGAGAAATATGTATCAAAATATAGCATAATACATGCAAAAAGAGATATGGCTCAAGGTTAAGGCTAGCATTTGTACAGTATAAAAATTGAAAGATCACATCATGTCAAGTCTCCTGTTAATTAGGGAGCATCACACAATCTAGACCCAAAGGGTATGGAATCCTATGCAACCCCCGACTGGGCACAATGGCTAGGAACACCAGGAGAGCAAACCAACCACCCCATTGGGCTCATTCTGTGGCTGGTCTGCTAGGACCCCTAGTGCTCCCCACTTTATTTTAACTCCATTTTATTGGCAATTTCCAGTACACGAAAGTACATTTCCAAACGTCTAAGATTATCAGGGGCTGCTACTTTAGCAGATATATGGGGAGAAAAAGCCTCTAAGAGTAAAGTAACACTTATGACTAGCAATAATAGTGTGGAGTCTTTCCCCCCTTAAGGGGTAATATCATACCCCTGACCCACCGGGCTATGCAAATTAAGGAGAAGCATATTATAGCCAAAATAGAGATTTTCATGTCAAGATATTAAGAAGAATAGGCGGCAGCCACGGCCTACAAAGTCGTGGGGGGAGTAGTGAGTGATGAGGGGGGTGCTGAAACATCCGGCACCGACGGCGGATAAGAAGAATTATAGAACTGTACTTTTAGA
>BLSH010492005.1:34104-53412 GCA_018402905.1 Glandirana rugosa | reverse complement strand
TACAACCCAGTGTCTTATCTTCGTTATCTCTTGTTCGACCTTTGGTGGCGTCGTTGGAGTTTAGTAATTCTGATTTGAGGTTGCTGCGGTGGTTTCCAGCTTGTTCTCTATTGCTTCTATTCTGTGACCCAACATTTGGAAGTCCGATTTGATTTCCCCCGTAATTGTGGCAATCGTATTAGCTAGGCCCCGTTCAAGAAGGGCCGAGAATTTATTGTAAAGGCCCTCCACCTGTAAAGACCAGTCTTGTGTATGCAGATTTGGATTAGCCGCTGAGGGGGTGTTCGGGTCCAGCTGTGGGGAAGCCATATCCTCTTGGAATCTCCCCAGAAGAGATTCCGTGGAAGAGGGAGAAGGAGCTGTGTACAGGGGTTGCCCACCCTTCAGCGCCTGAGCAAAGTTAAGAACTGCCGGGGAGATCACCGGTCTAGGATCAGGAAAGCCTGAGGAGCCTGGTGACTCCGGGAGTGGACCTTCTGTGTAAGGACTCGCAGGGCCTCCTGAGGCCATCCCTGGGTCCCTGGGCGCCCTTGAGTAACCTTGTGGCGAGGCCAGAGCAAATAGTTGACTAAGGTCTTTTTTGGCTGCAGGCCCAGACATGAAAGGGAGAGAGAAACTTGTCCAACGGGATTTGAGTCTCTCTTCTGATATGCTGAATGTAAAAAACGGCGGACTCCTAGTTTTATCTGAAATACTATTCCTTTAGTCTCTGCTGGAGGGCTATGGAGAGAGCAAAGTTCCAGGTTACCATGAGCATAGATGCAATATTAATGGAGAGCTACCCAGAGTGTACCGGCTGCCTTGTTAGCCCTGGGGATGGGTGGATGGCCTGTTGAAAATCCCTTGTAATGAAGCCTCTTCATTGTTTTCTATGCGGCGGCCATCTTGGTACACCCGCGCGGGGGGCCCCGGGCTGATAATCTTGTTTGGGCCTATATTAATTTGTGTCTGCTGCCTTGCGGAGGTGTCCTCAATACCCACAGACAAGCCCGATCCACTTATGGGGCTAAAAGGCTGGTACCTGCTCTCTGGAGGGTCCCGGCTCCGTGTTAGGCCGAGACCGCGGCCATCTTGGTGCTCTCGCGCGGCGTGCTCCTTCGCTGGATCTCCCGATCCACAGCCTCCCTCGATCCCGGAGAATGGTCCCGATGCAGCGGGGGGAGAGCTGGAGTAGTCAGGGGACGTCTTACCCGCGATGGCCTCTCCAAATGTCGGCTAGGAGGGCCCCGGGCGGACGATGGTGCGGAGCTCCGTGTTAAGCGGCCATCCCGGAGCTCCCGCACATGCGCACTCGACTATGTTACTTTTAGCCTTTAATAAATCTTTTTGTACCATCTTGTATTTGTTTCCCACCACGTGTGTCATTTAAAGTCCTAAACCCATTATATAATTTATCATGCACAATAGTGTGTGCATGTGGTTCCACCCAATGTGTTTTATCACATCTGACATCATCAGGGGTATGCCCACACACCTCACTGCGCTCCTTATATATGGCATCCACTCGGGAAGGATCTCCATGATTGGCTGGATCATTTACAATGCAGATAGAGGAGTTCAGCCACTCATCAGACTGCAGGCAAATTCTCCTCACACAATCATCTTGTTGTGAAAAAGTAATTAACATCTAGAAAGCCCACAACAATTAAAAATCCCACAAAATAGGAAGATAAGAGTGAATCCTTCCCAGTTAGATGTAACAGAATTAGAGTTAAATGGACACCTGGATGTTCGGGTTCATCGGGATCGGCCGAACTTCGCGAAAAAGTTTGAGTTTGGCACCGAACTTGACCCAAAGTTGACACCAGACCCTGAACTCCATTGAAGTCAATGGTGACCCGAACTTTTGGGCACAAAAATGGCTCTGGAAAGGGCTAGAGGGCTGCAAAAGGAACCAAAATGGGGATAAGAGTAGGACAAGTACCCTGCAAACAAATGTGGATAGGGAAATAACTTAAAATGACATTAAAAAAAATGTAGGAGGAGGTGGATGGAGGTGGATGTGGAGTAGAAGGTTGAGGAGGCGGTGACCGTGATAGTGTAGGTCGAAGTGGTGGTGGAGGAGGAGGAGGAGGAGGAGGTAGCCAACACTACCTTTGTTTGTTTGGTTCCTTTTTCTAATTGGGGTAGCCCCCAAAATATTGAGACATATTAAAAAAAAAAGTATACCAATGGCTGTGTGAGGCTGGTCTAAATGTCTATTCTGCACAAGGTACAGACAAGTCTTGTAGGATCCATGCGTGGTTCATTTTAATAAACGTTTGCTTGTCCAGGGCAGGCCAGCATCTCCAAGGCATAAAGGGCAAGCTCAGGCCATGTGCTTAATTTGGAGACCCAGAAGTTGAATGGGGCAGACCCATCAGTCAGTACGTGTTGACGTGTGCACACATACTGTTCCACCATGTTGCTGAAATGCTGCCTCCTGCTAAGACGTTGCCTATCATCTGTTGGTGCTGTTTGTTGTGGCGGACTGCTGACAAAGCTTTTCCACATTTCGGCCATGCTAACCCTGCCTTCTGAGGTGCTGGCGGTGCCACAGCTGCGTTGGCAACCTCTTCCTCCTCCTCTGGCTTCGCCTTTTGCTTCCACTGAGCCCCCGAGGTGATTTGGGAATGCCCTCAGCAGTGCGTCTACCAACGTGGGCTAGTAGTCGCGCATCTTCCGATCACGCTCCATTGAGGTAATTAAGGATGGCACATTGTCCTTGTAATGGGGATCCAGCAGGGTGGCCACCCAGTAATCAGCACAAGTTAAAATGTGGATCTTCTGGAAAAGTAGTGGCGGCTGGGAACCACGTACTGTCGGACAGACACCGCCATCAGGTTTTAAAAACTGTCTGTGTCCACCAGACGGAATGAAAGCATTTCAAAGGCCAGGAATTTTGAAATGCTGGCATTAAGGGCCAGGGATCACGGGTGGGTAGGGGGGTACTTCCTATTTCTCTCCAGTGATTTGGAGATTGAGAATTGTAAGCTTCCATGGGACCATGGTGTGGAAATGCTTGGGGACGGTGGAGGACATGGTGGCATTGCTATCACAAGGTCTGTTTGCTGGGTGGCAGGTGACACTGGCACTGTAGAGGTGGAGGAAGAGGCCGAGGCAGCAGCAGAGGAGGAAGCAGGAGGAGACCGAGACCTTTCTTGGATTTTGAGGTGCTTATTCCACTGCAGATCATGCTTTGCATGTAGATGCCTGGTCATGCAGGTTGTGCTCAGGTTTAGAACATTTATGCCTCGCTTCAGACTCTGATTGCACAGCATGCAAACCACTCGTGTCTTGTCGTCAGCACATTGTCTGAAGAACTGCCATGCCGGGGAACTACTTTTGAGCTGCCTTTGGTGTGTTACGTCCCTGGGTGCGGTTGGTAGTAGCTTGCATACTGTCTAGGGGATGGTTGCTCCGCTTTTGCAACCTGCTTCCTCTTTTGCTGTGCTGGTGCCTCTGTGCGACCACCACCTCTTCCTCCAAACTGCACACGTCACTCGCATGACCTTCATTGCATGTGGAGTCTAGGACCTCATCATCCTCCACATCATCTTCCACCCACCCTTCACCACTGCCCTACTTGTCAATCTGCAAACTGTGGAAAGCCGCAGCAGTTGGCACCTGTGTTTCATCATCATCAGAGACGTGCTGCTGTGTTTTTTCCATGTCCTCATCCTGAAACAGAAGTGGTTGGGCATCGGTGCACACAATGTCTTCCACTTCTGCGGCAGTGCTATGTGGATAACCCAAGGAAAGCACATCAGCGAAATCATCAAAAAGCATAAGAGGCTGCTACATGACTTGGGGCTCAGACTGCTTCCCTGATTTACAAGGGGCTGAGGTGAAAGACAGATGGCCATGGGGTTCAGGTGCCAACTGTGAGCTTTCATCAAGGGACCGGGTGGGAGACAACGTGAAGGAACTGGAAGCATTGTCAGCCACCCAATCTACAAATCGACTGTACTTGTTCTGGCCTCACCATTCGTTGAGTGGCATTGGGCCTACAATATAACGTTGAAGGTCCTGTTGGCTACTAGCACCTGAAGAAGGTGTTTCACTTAAGCGTGTAGCTGGCACAAACCGACCACATCCTCTCCTTGCAAAAGGAACTTCACCAACACCAGCAGCAGCAGCAGCAGAACCAGGACCACGTACATTATTTTATACTCTCCTCATTCTTGACACAAATGTACTATGTAGCACTATTTATTAATACAAAAAAAAAGAATAATAAATTATTATTCTTTTTTTTTAAAACAGCAATGTAGACGCACGTTTTACTTTTGTGCAAGAAATGCACCGCTCAAACCAGCAGCAGGAACCTCTACCTACACCAGTCTGAGATGATTTTAGAACGCTAATCTGTCCCTCACAGCACTGAAAGGAAACTCTCGCTACTGCAGTATGAGATAATTTTAGAACACTAATCTGTCCCTCACAGCATCAAAAGGAACCTCTCAATAATGCAGTATGAGATGATTTTAGAACGATAATCTGTCCCTCACAGCAATGACAGAAACCTCTCCCTACTCCAGTATGAGATGATTTTAGAACGATAATCTGTCCCTCACAGCACCGCTAGGAACCTGTACTTACTGCAGTATGAGATGATTTTACAGCGATAATCTGTCCCTCACAGCACTGACAGGAACCTCTCCCTACACCAGTATGAGATGATTTTTGAATGATAATCTGTCCCTCACAACACCGACAGGAACCTCTCCGTACTGCAGTATGAGATGATTTTAGAATGATAATATGTCCCTCACAGCACTGACAGAAACCTGTCTCTACTGCAGTATGAGATGATTTTACAACGATAATCTGTCCCTCACAGCACCGACAGGAACCTTTCCCTACTGCAGTATGAGATGATTTTAGAATGATAATCTGTCCCTAACAGCACTGACAGGAACCTCTCACTTCTCGAGTATGAGATGATTTTAGAACGATAATCTGTCCCTCACAGCACTGCCAGGAACCTGTCCGTACTCCAGTTTGAGATGATTTTAGAATGATAATCTGTCCCTCACAGCACCGACAGGAACCTCTCCCTAATCCAGTATGAGATGATTTTAGAACGATATTCTGTCCCTCACAGCCCCGACAGGAACCTGTCCCTACTGCAGTATGAGATCATTTTAGAATGATAATCTGTCCCTCACAACACTGACAGGAACAACATGTCCTTCATAGTTGTGTCTAGCACCGGCTGTCCTGAGGTGGGAAATGAGGCGATGTTATGCTGTGGGTTATGATCTAGGCCTGAGGCCTGCGTTCCATTACCCACTGTGTCCTGGTGAGCGGCATCCAGGCGCATCCTGGCCTTGGCAGGGCTGGCTGATGTCGGGCCTGCGTCATGCAGAGGGAGTGAGGAGATGGTCGGGAGCCACACGGCCATCATCTGAGTCAGCGTCTGGGAGATCTGTATAGGCCGCCACATTGTGCTCAACCGCGGCATCAGCGCCATCTTGAAGGTCCCGTTCGTTCGGTGCTGGCCGGAGGAAAAAGTCTGTGAGCTTTTGTGGCTGCCGGTCTTCTTTTCGTTTCCGCTGCATGGTGCCTCTCGGTAACCGGCACTTAGGGGCACAGTCTATCAGGTGGTTGCTGCCCGAGGTCGGCTCTATCGTCGCTTTTCCCCTGGTCAGTGTGGAGAGCGCTAACCCTATATGCTAAAATAATACATTAATAACTTGTTATTTCAAATAATCTTCCTTATTTCTGAAATTTGGAAATTCGGAAATAAGAAAAACATTTGACATAATAATAAATACCTATTAAATTATAGGTATTGGAATTTTCTTGAAAATATGGCTATTAGTGATAAATTTCATATTTCAGTTCACTAACAGCCAAACTTTCAAGGAGATTTCAATACCTCTAATTTTATATTTATTTATTATTATTTCAAACATTCTTTAATATTTCCGAATTTCGGAAAAATAAGGAAGAACATTTGAAATAATAAGTTATTAATTTATTATTTAACTTATTATAAATTATAATAAGCTATTATTATTTCAAATGTTTTTTCTTATTTCTGAATTTCCAAATTTCGGAAATAAGGAAGAACATTTGAAATAATAAGTTATTGATTTATTATTTTAAATTATAAATTATAATAAGCTATTATTATTTTAAATGTTGTTCCTTATTTCCAACTTTTGCAGTGTGTGACGGTATATATGCATACTGTATGTATGTGTGTGTGTCTATACTGGGTGTGTATATACTGTGTGTATATTGGATGTATATTGTATGTATACTGTGTGTATACATACAATATACATCCAATATACACACATTTTTTACACACCCAGTATAGACACACACACATACATACAAACATACAGTATGCATATGTAGAGTCACACACTGCAAAAGTTGGAAATAAGAAAGTATATTTGAAATAATAATAGCTTATTATAATTTATAATAAGTTAAAATAATGAATTAATATCTTATTATTTCAAATGTTCTTCCTTATTTCAGAATTTTCGAAATTCTGGAAATAAGAAAGAACATTTCAAATAATAATAGCTTATTATTATTTATAATAAGTAAAAATAATACATTAATAACTTATTATTTCAAATGATCTTCCTTATTTCCAAAATTCGGAAATAAGAAAAACATTTGAAATAATAATAAATAACTATTAAATTAGAGGTATTGGAATTTTCTTGAAAATATGGCTATTAGTGATACATTTCATATTTAAGTTCACTAACAGCCAAACTTTCAAGGAAATTCCAATACCTATAATTTAATAGTTATTAGTTAGTTATTATTTCAAATTTTCTTAGTTATTTTCAAATTTTCAGATTTCCGAATTTCGGATTTTCGTCTGCTTCGATTGCCGTCTTTCCGAATCACCGCAATTGCCGAATTACCGCGAATTTCCGAATTACCGCAAGCGCCAAATTAAAGCGAATTACCGCAATTGCCGAATTACCGCGAATTTCCGAATTACCGTGAATTTCAGAATTTCTGAAGTACCGCGATTTGGAAAAACAAAAATTCGGAAAAATTTGGAAATTGAAAATTCGGAATTCATCCGAAAGCCGTATTTTGCAAAATTCGGTAAAAACGAAATTCGGAACGAAACGAATTGCACAAGCCTAACAGGAAATTCACAGAATAAAACACAAGAAATACACAAGATGATAGAAAATACACAGGATAACAGGAGATACACAGGATAAAACACAAGAAATACACAGGATAACAGGAAATACACAGGATAACAGGAATTATACATGATAAAGCAATGTTTCTCAAGTGGAAAAAAGATGTTCTGACAACATTTTGTATATGTGGCTCAAAGGTTAGACTAGCATCAAATATCACCCCTAGATTTTCAGTTTGGACTGAAGCTCAAGTACAGTGCCATCTATAGATAGGATATTTGGACTGGCCTTACGTAATTGAGGGGGGGGGGGGTGCCAATAAGCATGACTAATAATCCCAAAAAGCTTCAATAATGAAAACCTAAAATTAAATCTTACTTTTAAAAATGTGCAAAATTCAAAGAACCTCCCCCTCCATTCACATATTCCCAATATCAAACCTAAACTTGATTTTGTTTATTAGATCAAGTGTAGCTATAACATTCTAAAAGCTGGATCTTTTTAGCTGTTGTTAATAAAGCAATTTATATCCCATTCTATATTGGGACCTGGGGGGGGGGGGGGGGTATATGATTTGAGATGATATCTCCAGCTCATCTCAGCCCTGGATATAGTTCTCTTAGCTTTGCTACCTCTCCAGTTGGGGATGTATATTTCCAAAGCAATAAAAGTTGTTTCCATAGGGTTCCTACTACAGTTACATAGTCCATATGTTGTGAATGTGTGCTATAAGATCTTAATGATAATACATTCAGGGAAAATTTATTTAAATAAAATGGAGGGTTGTGGTGAATGGTAAATTATAAAGAAAAGGGTGGTGTCTGAATGATAAATATAGTTGATAGACAGTGCCTCCAACCAATTACGGCAATTAATAAATAACTTAATAATGATATGAATTTTGTTGTTAATAAGTAAATATAATTGATTAAAATACAAGTATAATTATACAATTTCATACAAAACCAGAATTACTGGTGATTAATATTTCACACACACAATCAAAGACATCAATACAATAAGAAGGTAATTTCTTTTAAAACACAAAACATGGGACAGCTACAACCAATTATAAAAGGGTGATCAGCTGTGCTTTAAAATATAAAAAATAAGATCCCTGAACACTCTTAAGACATTTTCTGACTCTCCGTGGCCGGAGGAGAGAAAGGAATGTATCTTGCAGAGCAAAAAGAAATAAATGCTACTAAATTTACATGATATCCTAAATTCAATTGATCTGTAACATTCGGGTGGAAATTAAACAATTTCCCTGGGACACCACAAATAGCCAATATAGCTGCAATACAGATCTATACCTAACTTACCCATACCCGGTTTTAACAGACAACATAGACAGACTATGTAGGAAAACTTTAGTGAATAAATTGCCCTGCACACTGTAAATAATAATATCAAAATACAAACAGTAGACATACAATCCCTATAATTTGGAGAGTAAAAAGGTTAGTCAATATATATATATAATCTCACCCCTGCTTATAGAGGGTAGATCTTCAGAGTATAAATTGTTATTTCCAGCAGTAAAGTCCAGTGATATGAGGAGTGGTCAGCGGGCAGCAGAATTCTCCATCGTCCAGGAAGTGTATCAGCAAGTGGGGGTGGGGTTCTGCGATCCTCCTGAAAAGCATGTGTGTCTGTGTTTTATAGGAGTAGTGTTCCATTGTCTGAAATGGTACCTCCTCCCTCATGTTTAGTATCTCTTGATTGGTTGGTTCCAAAATTGGGCGGAAACTGTCATTTTCTCATCTGCCTTCTAGTGGGCAATGCAGTGACATAATTGGAATTCTGATTGTCCTATAATCAAATCTGGAATTGTTATTATTATATTTTTAATATGTTTCATATTGCGGTGATCTAGTGATTGCCCGTCTTCATAACACAATGGTGCGCTGTCCCCATATCATGGACTTTGCTGGTTATAGAGAATTGAGACCTGTAGTAAATATGGCTGTCATGTATTCGTGGGACAAAACAAACAAATTATTTCCCCCTTCTCCCAATCATCATATTTGTGCAACAGTTCTTTTACAAGATGTTAGTAGGAATAACTCATGTCCTTCGTCTGATGGTGTCTTCTGAAATAATCTTTGTGGTTTCATATATGAAAACTTCTGTTTATGAATTATTCCTTTTACAACTAATAGGGATCTCTGCTGGCATTCTTATTTCAGATTCATACTTTGTTATCTTTGGTGAATGACTTCTGGCATGCTTTAATCCCTGTAGCAAGCATTTTAAAATATCTTGTTATAAGTATACATACTGTACATATACATATACAGTACATACATACATACATACAGACATATATATATATTTATATATATATAGACACCCACATTTCTTTTAGCTGGTTTTGTGATTGCCTTCCTTTGTGAATGTAGTTAATGATTTGTATTGTCAGTTGAGTTTGCATTGGGGCCTCTGGGACAGATAACTTTATCCTTGGAACAATGGGGATAAACAACTGCCTTGGAGATTTATTGTTCTTAGTTAAGTTTCAAGTTTCAGGTCTGGAGCTGTGATATCTTTAACCTCCCTGGTGGTCTGATTATGTCAAGATTTTGCATGGAATTGTTGTTGTTTTAAATTGTAGGCCTGTAATTCTTAGGAATGACTCACTTAAATCTGTCCAAACAAGAGTCTAGTAGATTAGGTAATGGTAGGGAAGTAGTGGTGCTCTTATGTGAAGTTATAATGTTGCTGCCCCTTTGAGGGTGTGACTGTGCCCACGAAAAATCTTAAAGTGCAAAGTGCAAAGGTGCGGCGCAAACATGGAATTAGTAATGTGAATATATGAATGTAAATCCATATGCTAAGGTGTGTGAACCAGGTATGCATGAGCAACAGGTACATATATCCTGCTAAGCAATTATCACATATTCAATAAAACAATTATTCAGTTGAAATTCATAATGTCATAAACTCCGATGAGTAGTAGCTGATTGTTGCTCATGGTACCGGTTTGTCTCGGTAACTAATTATTCAATAACCTCATCAGCCAGAAATAGTTGTAAGTATGCCAAGGGGTTGTCATCTTCAACATCCACTTTCATACCCAGGTACTCCAGTTAATGGTAATCTTGGGGGTGTTGTGTGATCCATATCGCAGTCAATAGAGCACCAAGTGCACACATCACTGAGCTCGGTCGCAGAATCATTGCTGTCGTCACTTTCAGTGTCTGATGACGAAGTACCCCACGAATCACTGTCGCTCCATACTGCAAGTGATTCTAGTTCACTATCACTGTCCTCTAGCATTTCCAAAAGCGCTTTTGATGTAGAGGGACGCCTTTTGGATGTCGTGGACGCTCTTCATTTTCCAGGCACAAAGAACAGTGCAGGTGCAGGCAGGGCACTGGGCAAAGTACTGGGGACAAATCAGAGGTATACTGATTTAATACAGTATGCAATAAACAGATTACAATGTATTTTGTATGTGTTGGTGTTTTTAACTTTTTGAAATTCCTGCCGGCTCCACCCCCATGCGTTGCGCCGCTCGCAGGGAACGGAGCCCGGAACCCATATACATTGGGCAGATGATCCAGCCGGAGGACACCACCAGAGGACTTTGTGGGATCACAGGGACAGGATAAGTACATTGGAGGACTTTAAATGTGTAATCCCGAGTGTGGCTCGGGGTTAACACTTTTGGCAGTGAGAATTAACCCTGAGTCACACTCGAGAATATCGCCAGGGAGGTTAATTTAGATCTTCTTTGAACAAATACTTTTATTTATCGACCTTAAAAGTCAGGTCCTGTCAGCATTGTCAAGTGAGGTTGGAGGGCTACAGAGTCTGAAATTATATTTGCACTCTTTAAGTTTGATTAACATAATTGTCTGAAGAACCAGTTCCTCAAGGTCTTTCCCTGTCCTTGTCTTTGTGGTTTATATGAAAGGCAAATTCAGTTATTGCAAAATCATAGTTCATCAGTTCTTATAACTGTATGTAGAAATACCCTGACACATCGTACAACAGTCCATCCAGTTCAACCTCTGGTGTGAGTGTGATTGTGTTTATGTCAGTAGTAAAATAAATAGAAAGACTGATGCACAAACCAAGATGATGACTAAAATTGAACGGCAGCAGCCAACACAGATAACGTAAACCTAAATACCACAAATAAAAATTGAAGCCGATAAGTGTGTAGCGCTTACCAAACTGACTAAAGGTCTCCAAATCAATTGTAACAGGATTCAAATCAAATAATAAAAAATGTAGGACAAATAAATAAAACAAAGTGAAATGTTGAGTAATCACCACAAGATAACACAAGTGACACTCAATAAATAAATAGGCAATGTTGTGTCAAATCAAGTGAATAACGGATAAATCCCTGGAAGATAATAATGTACTTTTTCACAATGTCAATAAAGGTGCAATAATATTCTTAGGAAAAGAAAAGAGGGACCGCTCAGGCAAAAACACTGATGTGGAATAACCTGGATCTCCCGGGGGTGCTGGCCAGGTATGCAGATACAGAGATAAAATAGCAGCAGAAAAGATCTGGTAAGCCGCTCTCCAATTTCAAAGCTTTATTGTAGAAAATCCATATAGGCAAATACGGAGCAAACATCTAACGCTTTTCACACCTTTCTCATGGATGCTTAGTCATAGCTATAATATTCTTCTAAGCCATAAGATGTCATTAATGGCATCAACAACATGAAGTGAGTAACAAATGAATCAATAACGAAAGAAAAAAATGTGCCTCTTCTAACTTGAATATGAAAATGCAGTAATAATCTTGGCCACATGGTATCACTAATGACTACCAGAAAAGGGTAAAAAAGCACAACATGTCTCCTGTGGTACCACAGGGTGAATTAACTTAATATGTAGGTAAAAAGTGAAGAAGAGATAAATAAAGTTCCAAAATAGTGCAATATAATAATCAATGTTGAATCCTCAAATAAATATGTGCTGTACCACACAAAGAATAACAGACATCCACCATGGGGGGAGAGGAAGGGACATAGTACTTCAGCTCAACTAACTGGAAACTTGTCACACATCGCCCTTGATGTGCCCTAGCCTCTCATCTCCCAGAAAGAACGGGTCTAGCCATGCCTTATGGTACACGTAATGGCTCACTTTGCACAGGGTAAGGGTAGTTGTCACTGGGCCTTTTATCACCTTCACACACCTATCTCTCCAGTCCTGATAGAATCTTCTCCGCTAAAAGGATCATATGTAATAATAAAGGTAAGACTCCATAGTGTAGTATGCAATTAACAACATTTATTGAAAACATAGTAACTTACATTAAAATTAAGATAAAACGACATCCAGTACAAGCAAATGGGACTTCCGGTCTTGGCCGTGACCAGAAGTGACATCACCTGGCTCCTCCCAATGTGTTGCATCACTGATCACGTGACTTCTTCACAAGGTTGGAGTTAGGTGAGCCTAGCCAAGGTTATATATACTATCAGTTGTCATAGTAAATATTCATACATCTTATTAGTATTCTAAAATGATGAACGCTAACACATAAGTCTAATTTAACAAAGCAAAGACCAGCAATATGTTAATATAGCAGATATTTGGCCAGATAAAAAGACAAAATTACATCTCTAAAATTGTTATCAAATAAATTAATAAATCATCATAGTGGAATAATAGCAGAGACCTCTAGTGGTGCGTAAACAGAAAATACATTAACAAGCCATCTACAGGATAAAGAGATGAATTGCAACAAATAACAATTGATTGTGAATCTACCAACAGCCTCCACTGGTGAAATAGAGGAACTGCAAACACAATATATAATTTCAAAGCTGACTGGTGGTAGCAATAAATAATGATCAATCAGAATCTAACAGTCTGCTGGAAAAATAATAAAAATAAGGGATCCTATAGCTAAAATTACAAATAATTTTGACACAAAAATGTTACATTTATATAAAATCTGTTAAAAGAGAGATAAAACTACCAAGAAGACCACCAAATTAATAATCAGAAATAAAACAGTTTCTGACAATGCTATGTCCCAAAGGTGCCAATGTTTTGCCCCACCCATAGGGGTCGCTTAGTCCTACCCACATACTCAATTTTGCAAGAGCATTCAAGAAGGTATACCACCCCTTCTGTTTTACATGTAATGAAGTCTCTAATTTGGTAATTACGACCTGTGGTTATAGATCTAAATTCTTCTTTTTACTTCTTTGATATGACTACATGTATAACATTTTTTTATGCAGGTAAAAACATTTTCCTTCAAAGAAAGTGAACAATCTTTTGGGTGGTGGGTCTACAACATTTTTTGAAATTCTATCACATAAAGTAGGAGCTCTCCATATTGTAAATCTTGGTCTATCTGGGAGTATTTGTCTTAGATGTTGGTCTGCTTTTAGCACTTCCCAGTGTTTTATAAAGCTCCTTTCAATATGTTTGTATTGCGCATGGTAATCCATCAATATTGGGACATTTTGATCTAATAAACTATTTCTCACTTTGTCCCCCATAAGTGTCTCATCTCTTTCCATATCTTAAACCTCCCTTATTTTTTGCTGAATAAATTATTTTTTGTATCCTTTTTGGACAACCTTTCTACAATCATATGTGTCTGCTCATTATCCTCCCTGGCGGGATGATTATTTCAGATTTTTGGTGCTGAAAGCGGTACCATTATTTTGCAAATAACACATTTTTGGAAATTTGGCATTTTATATTGTAGACCTGTAATTTTTAGGAATAACTCACTTAAATCTGTCCAAACAAGAGTCTAGTAGACATCCTGGGTATGATAAAATTTGAAACACAAAATCATAAATTATAATATATATGAAAAAAAATTATAATATAATAAATAACTATAAATAATTATTAAAGATGATAATATAATAATAAAATGTATTCAATAATGTAATCAAGTCAAAAACACAGAAATTTGATCAGTTGCAGAATTGTTGCTGTCGTCACTTTCAGTGTCTGATGATAAATTTCCCCACAAATCAGTATCACTCAATTCTGCAAATGATTCTTATTTACTATCACTGTTTTCTAGCTGGGGAAAAAACACTTTTGACATAAAGGGACGCTTTTTTATGCCATGGACATTCTCAAGTTTCCAGGCAGAAAGAATGACATATATAATATAAAAGTGCATACAGGGCACTGGGCAAACCATTAGTGGCAAAAAGGGATGTGAAATGATTCCATACAGTAATGTAATCTTTCAGATTACAGTGTACTGTATCTATTCTGCGTGTTTCACTTTTCGAATTTCCCACCAGGCTCCGCCCCCGTGTGAGGCGACGCTCGCAGGGAACAGAGCCCGCAACACAGAGGCATCGGGCAGAGGACACAGCCCACAGACACAGCGGGGGGGGGGGCATCGCTGCATTCAGGAGACAAGGTAAGTAACACTGCTTGGATCCAGCGATGCGATCCCGAGTGTGGCTCGGGGTTACCGCTAATGGTACTGAAATTCCAGGGAGGTTAAACTGTATTTTATCGGAACAGTTCCTCCTTAGCCTAACCAGTTGTCCCTTGGGTATATTGGAAAGCCAAGATATATGGTGGTAGCTATCTAATGGAAGATAGCTGTTCCTATCTACTACTTTAAAATAAGCTTGAGTCTTGAGTTTCCCATTGTCATTTTTTATTTCTAAGTCTAAGAAATTAATTTTGTCTTTACCTATTTCTCATGTCAGCTTAATGTTCTTCTCATTTAAATTCAAATCTGGGCCAAACCCAATCAGACTGTCTTTATCCTCAGCCCATATAATGATTACATCATCAATATACCTCTTCAATAGTACCAACTGTTCTGGTCTTTCCTTGTAAATAACCTCCTCCTCCCATTCAGCCATTTAAAGATTTGCTACACTTGGTGCAAATTTATCACCTATGGCTATTCCTTGAGTTTGTCTATAGAATTTTGGTCGTACCAAAAATAGTTGTGTCCAAGGTTATATTTCAAACATTTCAAGATGAAGCATCTTAAAGTGCATTCCAAAGTGCTAAGTTCTCTAAGTGCCCATTTGGTAGCTTGTATTGCTTCTTGGTGATTTATAATGGTGTATAAGGAGGAGACATCAGCAGTTTCTAGATAGATAGGTTTTTTCCTTTATATCAATTCCAGCAAGTAGCTGTATAAGGTGCTTGGTATCTCTGAGGTAGGATTTTGTTTTATGTACTACAGGTTGTAGAAACCAGTCAATATATTCACCAATTCTTGTGCCAACAGAACTGATACCGCTTACAATCGGTTGGCCAGGAGTGTTAGTTTTATCCCTATGAATCTTAGGTAATATATATATTACCGGGATTCTGTGTGTATTGGGGATAAGATATCTCCCCTCTTTTTTCGTCAGAATTTTTTTCTTCAGACCCTTCTCAATCAATATTTCCAATTCTTTCTTATATGTTTTTGTTGGATTATTCAGCAGTTTCTGGTATTGGTATCTTATAATTGTCGGTTTAGCTCTTTCCTGTTGGCTTCTTTCAATTGTACAATGATTGCACCACCCTTATCAGCAGGTCTTACTACTATATCTTTCCTCCCTTTCTAGCTTTTTAATTCCATTTTTAATGTCACCAGGGTCATATACTTTTTGGATTTTAAGCTTGTTGAGATAATGCCATTTTACAGAAGACTTATATATGCTCATTATTCACATTCGTGGGATTAAATAGGGATTTAATCCGTAAAGTGCTATGTTGCATATTAGTTATTCCTGTATTTATCCTCTCCAGGTTTTCTCTGGGTTTACTCAGCATGTATTTTTTAATATTTAATTTTCGTGTTTATTTTAAAATGTCTACATAGGCATTACATTTATTAAAATTCTTTTTAAGGGCAAATTTCAATCCCTTATCCAATACTTTAATTTCCTGTTGAGATAATTCTATTCCACTCAGGTTGATAATCCCCTCTTCTAATACTACCTTTTGCTTTTGTTTTTTCCTTCCTGCTCTGCATCCTCTTCTCGACTTTTGCTTCTTCCAAAAGTTGAATCGGCATTCTTGTTTGGGGTTCTTTGGACTTCTCGATCCCTTGCTCTTCTTGGTTCTGGCTGGCCTCTCTCTTCTCTCCGATGTTCCTTCTCACTTGGTCTGAGATGTTATCTTGTGGTGATTATTCCACATTGCACTTTGTTTTATTCATTTGTCCTACAATTGTTTATTATTTGAATCCTGTTACAATTGATTTGGAGACCTTTAGACAGTTTGGTAAGCGCTACACACTTATCGGCTTCAATTTTTATGTCAGTAGTACGTTATTTATCCTTGTATGTTAAGGTGTCCATCTAATAGTTTTTTGAAATTATTGATGCTCCCTGCTCATACCACTGCTTGTGGAAGAGAATTCCACATCCTTACAGCTGTGACAGAAAAGAACCATCTACAAAGTTTAAGGTTAAACTGCTTCTCTTCCAATATCAATGAATGACCATTGTGTTTTTTTAAGCTCTCTTTCAGTGAATTTTTTTTTTATGTTATGTTCACCAGTAAGGTATTTATACTTTGCTATCATATTCCCTCTCAAGTGTCTCCTCTCCAGAGAGAATACGTTCAATACTTGTAGTCTTTCCATCATGACCCTTTATTACTTTGTTGCCCTTCTCTGGACCCTGTCCAGCTCCAGCACATCCCTCCTGAGTAGAGTGGAGCGAACACCTGGATGTTCGGGTTCGGTGGGTTCAGCCGAACTTCACAAAAAAGTTTGGGTTCGGTACCGAACTTGACCCGAACTTGACACCGAACGCCATTGAAGTCAATGGAGACCCAAACTTTTCTGCACAAAAATGACTGTAAAAAAGTCCTGGAAAGTGCTAGAGGGCTGCAAAAGGAAGTAAAATGATTTTAGAACAATAATCTGTCCCTTACAGCAACAGCAGGAACCTGACCCTATAGGAGTGGGAGATGATTTTAGAACAATAATCTGTCCCTTACAGCAACAGCAGGAACCTGACCCTATAGAACTGGAAGATGATTTTAGAACAATAATCTGTCCCTCTAAGCAGTAGACTCTACCTAGTCCAGTCAGATCATTCTGTAATGCAGGATGAGATGTTATTAGATCTGCAATCTGTCCCTAAAAGCAGTAGTAGTAATCTCTACTTAATCCACAATCAGATCGTTCTGTAATGTAGGATGAGATGTTATCATATCTGCAATTTGTCCCTCACAGCACCGGCAGCATCCTCTCCCTAAACTAGCCTGAGAGGATGTGACATGCAGCACTACGTGACTCCAGCTTATACAGAGGCTGGGTCACATGATGCACTGGCCAATCACAGCCATGCCATTAGTAGGCATGGCTGTGATGGCTTCTAAGGGCAAACCAATGAAACACTTGTTGACTGGCTTCCATGCAGCTATTCAACAGGCGGGATCAAATACATGAACCCAGAACCCGAACCCAAACTTTTTTTCAAATATCCGGGTTTGGGTCCCGGTCACGGACACCCCAAAGTTCGGTACGAACCCGAACTTTACAGTTCGGGTTCGCTCAACTCTACTCCTGAGGACTAGTGCCCAGAATTGTACGGCATATTCTAGTTTCAGTCAGAGAAAAGTCTTGTATAGTGTGTTCCCCCAGGTGGATGTTTAAGGCACGTGTTGTACGGCCCACATAATCCAAGCCACATGGGCACCTTATCAAGTACACCATGATTTTTGTAGTACAGGAAGTAAATGGACAGATGCTATGAGATTTACATGTTGGAGCTGAGGAAAAACTAGTTTCTCCCCCAAAAGCATTCATTTGGCATGCTCTACATTTTTACATGGATAGTATCTATACATATTGCGAAAAAAAGAAGGTCTCTCTGGTGGATCAATCACATTGGATGCCAACCTATTTCTCAAGCCTTTAGCAGCTCTAAAAATAACAGTTGGCTTTTTAGGTAAAAGGGGGCCTAATATATGGTCATTTTTCGAGACCGGACAATTTTTCCTCATAATATTTTTGACAGCGTAATGTTGGCAAGAAACTGTAGTTAAAAAGGCAAGACTAAAGGAGTCCAAATCCATCAGGGCACAACTATTATCATACAGAAGTTGCTCCCTATCTCTGTCACTTGTATCCCTAATAATCCAAGCAAGAGTCTCTTCCTTATATCCCTTTTCGAGGAACCTTAATTTCAAAATGGCAGATTCTTTAATAAAATCTTCTTTTCAGGTACAATTCCTCCTCAATTTTAGAAATTGCCCGTTAGGGACTGTTGCCAACCAAGCAGGTTGGTGACATGAATCACGTGGAATGTAACTATTCCTGTTAGTATTTTTTAAATATGTGGAGGTTACTATAGCCCCTTCTACAATAGAAATTTTTAAGTCTAAAAAGTGAATCTCATTACTCTGTCATTGTTGCTTAAAGAAGGAGAGTACAGAGCCACTGTCACCATCCCAAACAAAAAGAATATCATTAATAAACCTTCTCCAAAAAAATCCATTCTGGACCTTTATTATCAAAAATCATATCCTCCTCGCACTTGGGCATAAAGAGGTTGGCCATACTGGGAGAAAATTTGGCTGCCATGGCCACCCCTTTTATCTGCAAGTAGTATGACCCCCAGGCACCAAAAATAATTATGGGTCATGGAGAATTGATTCCATTCCAAAATAAATAAAATTCCTTTGGGTATCAGGCATAGACTCCTCTCCTGTAAGAAAATTGCAGACAGTTCATGTGATATTGCTGTGTAGAGCAACACCACATCAGCTGTGACCAATAAATAACTAGATCTCTACTGTGCCTCTCTTAGAGCATTAATAACTAGTGTTGAGCGAACCCGGACTGTAACGTTCGGGTCCGTACCGAACTTTAGGGTGTCCGTGGCACGGACCCGGACCCGGACATTTCAAAAATCGTTCGGGTTCTTGCAATGTCAGGCCCAAGCGAGTTGTGATCAATAATTACGAGATTCTCTCCGTGTCATCTCTAGATCAATAAATAACCAGTGTCGACTACACCACAACGAGATGTGTCGTTATAGTGTACTTGACAGACGTTAAAAGAATGTCCTCTCCTCAGATACGGACTATGGGTTTCCTTAAAATAAATAAAACCTTACCTTAGTTAAGAGGTACTGGGTATTAATAAAAACCACGGACCCCCAGTATGATGAACGTCTATTTTCCCCACCGGTACCGTCGGTTTAAAAGAGGGTCATACCGGTTGGAGAAATACGGGTTCACGCTCCTCCTATACTAA
>BLSH010492005.1:17577-29456 GCA_018402905.1 Glandirana rugosa | reverse complement strand
AACCTCTAGGCTCCTACTCCACATCCACCCCCCTTCCCGTTTTTTTACTTGATTTTAATTTATTTTCCCTATCCCAATTTATTTGTAGGGCACTTGCCCTAGTTTGAAGATGATTTTAGAACAGTTATATGGCTTCTACCGTTAATTAATACTTTTCAGACACAGTTTGAAGATGATCCACATTCACCTCCATTTTTGCTTTTTTTATGTTTTTTTTTTTTAAAAATATTTACAGTTATTTCCCTGTCCCCATTTTTTTGTAGGGCACTTGCCCTACCCTTACCCCCATTTTACTTCCTTTTGCAGCCCTCTAGGGCTTTCCAGGACTTTGTTACAGCCATTTTTGTGCATAAAAGTTCGGGTCCCCATTGATTTCAATGGGGTTCGTTGTCCGTGCGATCGTTCGGGTTCCGTCCGGACCCGGACCCGGACTTTGTCCCGAAGTTCGGACGGACCAGCAGAACCCGAACTTCCAGAGGTTCGCTCAACTCTATTAATAACCTGTTTAGTATCCCTCAAAAAAGAGGGGATGCCAATTACTAGTAGTTGCAGGTATGAATAAATATATTTCCCTGCCCTTATTGTAACCAAATCTATCCCAATAATGACGTGCCACCTAGGTGGAGCTTCCAAACTTTTATTGATTTTGGGCAAGCTGTACATAACCAGTAATCTGGGGGCTAATCTGGGTTCTTTTTTTAAACTTAGCACAGCATTAGAACCAAGTGGGACATAGGTGTCACTATCTGATAACAGCCTAATCATCTCATGGATATAGGCTTCCCTGTCTAAAATGACTATGCCCCTGCCCCTCATCTGCAGGCTAGATAACCAAATCCTTCCTGGTACACAATTTCTTCATGCCCACCCTATTATCCTTCTGAGGTTTCACCTCTTTGATCTTTAATGCCTCAAGATCCTTCAAAACTAATTCCTAAAACTCAGATATATTAGAGGAAATATTCCCTGGAGGGTTAAAAAGTGAAGCATTCTTAAGATTACAGTGAATAATGTTTGAAGATGCCATTACTTAGTTACATAGTTACATAGGAGGTAAGGTTGAATAAAGACAGAACCAGGGAATAAAAGGGACTTTAAATGAGGTGCAGGGGAAGCCTGCAACTTCATCCCTAATCAATTGAGACGAAGGGGGAAATTTGGAACTCTAAATGAGGAAAGGAGTCAGATAACAGCATGCAGGTGATTGTACTAAAGATATTTTTCTGTCCATCCTGGTCATGGAGGACGTGGTAAGTACCAATAAATTTACAGAATGCAAAACATCAAATGTATAGCATAAAAGAGTAACACATAAATACACTTGACATGCATCTAAACAGTGTTATAGAGCATTCTGTAAGGGTTATTGTTGAACCTGGTCTATAACGTGAGATAAAAAACACTGGTTGAAAGTAAATAACAGTAAACCACATATATGATTTTTACGATATCCTTGAGTAGATGTGTAGAATCAGAGTAAATCCTACGCATTTTGTGGGATGACACCCATTCATCAGGGGTAGATGCAATCAAAGACTGGAATAAATAAATAGAATAACTAATATATGTAGGTGTATCTATATCATAAAAATATGAAAGAGGTGGACAGAGTAGTGCCAGTAAGTATCTCATCTGTGTAAATAATGTGTGTATGTAGGTTAATGGTTGTATAGAGTATGAAAAGAGGTCAGTGGTATACTGAAAAAACAGTGTGAAAAGAGATTGGGAAGGAAGGAAACAGGTATAAACACTGCATGACTAAAGAGATGAGAAGCCAATAGGATGCTGATGTGGAAATAGAAAACCATTACCAAGAAAGCTATCACAGAGGAATAGTACATGTTCCTCCTGCCGGAGGATTCTACAACGCATAGTGAGAGCAGCTGAGAAGATCATTGGTGTCTCTCTCCCTTCCCTCCAGGATATTTATGGAACGCCCTCTGCATTGTGCGTGATCCCACTCACCCGTCACACAGCTTCTTCAGCCTGCTGCCATCAGGAAGGAGACTGTGGAGCCTACGGGCCAGGACCAGCAGGTTGAAGGACAGCTTCATTCATCAGGCTGTCAGGAAGCTGAACTCGCTCCCGAACCTGCCCCCCCCTTACCTCTTCTGCCTCAGGCATAGAACTATAACCCTCTACTACCTCATATGCCAACTTAATTTAAAGAATTGCTTTGGAGCCCTCTGTCACTCTGCCACTTGTTACCAGACTTAATAAGCCATTTTTGTACTAATTCTGTTACCTGCACTGATGTACATTTTACTGGTTTGCTCTCCATCTGCCATGTGCCTTGCACTGTTTTTTTTATTTTAATTTACTTATTTTTATTAGTACTCTTTATTGTATAGTTGAATTATATAGTGTATTTTATATTTTTATATTTATGTGATCTTAGGCTCCACTGTTAGAACTACCTGTAAGCACCATGGATCCGAGAGAAATGTAATTTCAGTTCCCTCTATGCATTTACCGTACATGTGGAAGAACTGACAATAAAGCTTGACTTGACTTGACTTGATGTTGGTGTAATTACCAAATCTGAGTATGAAGATCTACAACCATCAGTGCCTGCATTCAGTGCTGACAACCACGCTGGCTGCCCCAGGGTGAGTCCGCATAAATAGCCTCAGCCAGCCCAGTGTGCCCCACCCAACGCCACGTGGGTGTGATGTGTCGTGAAGACATCCGAGCTAGGGATGGGCCGTGAGAACCTGCACACCCAGCTGGGATAGGATCACACTATCCCACTGTCAGCCGAGGTGGAGAAGAGACCGACCAATTGCATCAAGCAGGCGCAAGAGGCATAGAACGGTGATGTGATGCCGATGCGTGGGTTAGCCAACCCATTCGCCCCATTCCCCCATAAGCCTCTGCCGATGGGGAGGGATGGGGAGAGGGGAGAAGAAGGGACACCAAGAATGCATCACAGCTCCAAGACAGACGAACATGCAGCGGTCCCACCCCTAGGCACACATACTGTGCAATCACACCAAAATGCCCAGAACGCCAAAACCATGTGTAAAATGTCATGCAATGATTAGAGTACTCGCAGACCATATAAAGGTCCACCATAGTTGCTGATTGTCTGAGTATCATCTTCCAGCCCTAGTATGCTTATACAGAACCAGGGAATAAATGGGGCTTTAATTGAGGCGCAGTGGAAGTCTGCGCCTCCATCCCTAATCAATCATTGCTCTGCAAGTACTCTAATCATTGCATGACATACCATGGATCTATGTGTTTGATTACATCCATAAGGCAAGCATGATCTCTGTAATAGGGATCCATCATTTTCTGTAAGAGGCTAATTTTACCAGAAGGAATATCATTGCCTGTAACATAGAAGATTTTCTGCAAGTTTTTCTTAACAGCACCTAAAGCACTTCACAAGGACATAACTTTTTACCTTTTCCGAGCTTGTCAGCATGGACTTTTTAAGCTGTGGACTAACAATAACATACACATCACTCAATAGAATAATTTTTGTTTTATGTTTAAGAGTGATATTTTGTGGCAAGTTCTATCACTAGCACTTCAATAGTTCACAAAGACACCTTTTTTCACTCATTTAACGTTTGTCAGTATTCTTTGTAGGTGAACTACAAGTAACACACACGCCAGTTCTGGAACAATTTATTTATTATCAACTGTTTATTGTTATTGTTTTGATATGCAATCTTTGCAAACATAAGAATATATATTGGCCTAAATTGATGAATACATTTTTTTTATATTTTTTTGGATATTTATTATAACAGAAAGTAAAAAGCATTGATTTTTTTTCAAAATTGTCTGTAAAAATAAAAACTGCGGAGGTGATCAAATACCACCAAAAGAAAGCTCTATTTGTGGGAAAAAAGGATGTCAGCTTTGTTTGGGTACAAAGTTGCATGATTGTGCAATTGTCAGTTAAAGCGACGCAGTGCCGAATTCGCAAAAAATGGCCTGGTGTGTGAATCCTTCCGGTCCTTAAATGGTTAAAATATTGTTTTCTATCAAAAACTCATCTTTTATTAAACTCTCCATTATCTTCCCAACTATATCAGTTAAACTAACAGGTCTATAGTTACTTGGTAAAGACTGTGATCTCTATAAATATAGGCACCACATTGACCTTACGCCAATCCAGTGGTACTAGTCCAGTCATCTCTAAAAATTAGAAACAATAGATTAGATATAACAGAGCTGAGTTCTTTAAGAACATGTGGGTGTCAGGCATCTGGCCCAGATGCTTTATTCACCTTTATTTTATCTAAATGCTTCTGGACCATATCAGTTTTCAGCCATTGTGGATCATTTGGGGCTGTGTCACACTATCCACATTATGGACTTGAGCTCTTCCAATTTCTTATGTAACCACAAAGCTGAAGAAGGTATTTAATAAATTTGCCATCTCATAGTCCCCAGTCACTATCTCAAATATATCTAGTAAAGGGCCTACATATTGGACCTGACCTATATACTATTATTATATGTGAATTTAGGGGGTTGTTTTACTCTCTTTTGCATCCTGTCATTCGTTTTTAATTTTTGCAGACTCCATTTCCTTTTTCCTATTATATTCTTTGTGACTGCTGATATCACTCCTGAACTTACTGCTTCAATCCAAGATTCCTTTTTACCACACTCAAGGGATTTTAAATTGCAAATCAGTATTCTTAAAACTAGAATGGATACCTTGGAACAGATTGTCAGTGCTACAGCTGAAATCACTGGCTCTATTCATACTCAGATTAAATACATGAGACAAACTATTATCAGATAATCTAGAGAATAGGTCACGTAGGAATATTCTAGTAGGTATCCCAGAAAAGTTTGGATCCAATAATCTGCATTATCTATGTGCCTGCTATATTCCAGTGGTACTGGGCATCCTGGGCTGGTTAGGGTGGAACAAGCTCAAAGGTTTGGCCCTCCCGAGCAGATTATACAAAGCCTCATCTGGTTGTGGCTTGCTACCTTTACTATGCAGATAAATCCTGTATCCAGCAAGCTTATAGATCCCAGAATAAGTTTGTTAATGGATGCAACATTGGGTGAAAATGCTGCTCAGGAATGACTTTTTAGTCTATCAATAATTTAGAGTTCTCAGAAACTCTGCAACTGATCCTTAGAGATAGCTGATTGTCTCCTCTTTAGGTCCCCTTAGGGCTGAATAATATAAGTCGGTAGACTAGGCGAGGGGTTATGGTTCTTATCCTATATGCTATTAGGCTTTAATTTCTTATTTATTTAAAACTGAAGCATTACGTACCTATATTTAAGCTGGTTGGATGCTTCATTTAAAGCAGTGCTTCTCAAATTGTCAGGACCTGTGTCCTTGCTTGGGTCACCTGCTGGTGGCAGTATTGAGAAAACCAAGTGGTGTAGTTCTGGTGGCCACCAGCGGGTGTCTCCCAGGAGATTGAGCTCATTAAGCTGCACCTGATGGGTCTGCTGGGACTATATAAGCCCGCCTTGCTCCCTGTCCCATTGCTTCAGTGTTTTCCCTGCAAGCTGTGTCCATGCCTGAACCTGACCTGACCTGACCTGACCTGACCTGCTCTGCTCTGCTCTGATTCCTGATCTGCGATCCAGACCCAGAGACTTGATTCCTGAACCTGTTCCCTTGCTCTCTTCTGTTCCCGGCACCTGGCCCCCTGCTCCCCTTATCTGTTATCCCTGGTTGCTTATTGTATATGTGTGTGTTATCTTCATTTGGATTTAGTTAGTCAGATAGGTGTTTATTTTGGGGTTTGGTGTGTTCATCTGTTACTGGCTTATTTGTGTTTGCTGGTGTGTTCATCTGTTACTTGCTCATTTGTGTTTGCTGGTGTTTGGTGTTGGAAGTGTGTGTTATTTGTATAATAAACATATTGGTATTGTCATCTTACACCGGGTCCTGATTCCTTCAAGTGCAGCCAACTGATCTGATTATCCCTGCTGGATACCTGCATATGGTATCCCTGACACAACCACAGTCCTTGAGACCCACCAACAGGCCAGATTTTAAGTATTACCTTGGGGAGATGCAGACTAGAATTCTGCAATCACTGAGCAGCAAATGATATCACCTGTGATGCATTTCAGTTATCCTGCAAACCTGGCCTGTTAGTGGGTCCCGAGGACCGGAGTGGAGAACCACTGATTTAAAGTGCTATTTATCTGACTATGAGATCCAAGTTTAGTCGAGTTCTTTCCCAGTTCCCAGTTGGTACCCTCTGGTACTCATATTGGGAAACATTGTAGAAGTACACAAACAACATTTAGTTTGTTTTATATGTTCTTTGCTCTAGTTTTGGAAATCTTAAATTGTCTCTCATTTGCTGCTTTCTGCCTCCTTGTTAATTATAAAGGTTATAACATTATGGGAATGGGGAAAGCTGTTTAGGGACATTCATCTATTTTCATTGTGGTGAAATCTTAGTCATATTAGGGAGCACTTTTTTTCTGTTTAACCTCCGTGAATATTATTTCTTGAAATATTAAGGACCTTTGATCACCAAATAAACATTCCAAAAATGTGTGCCAATATTTTAACAAGTAAATGTTGTGCTTTGAGCACCCTAAACTTAAAACCAGTGGAGGCTGGTGAAGTTTTAGGATGGGGGGCCAGACCCCACCCCTCATGTTGCCCCTCCAACACCTGATAAGCCACTCCCCTTATATAATCCGCCCCTGTATTCCACTTGCTTCCACCCATAGTGTCAGGTGTATATAGCTCAGCATCACAGGACAGAGTATACAGCTCAGCATCACAGGACAGAGTATACAGCCACAGCATCACAGGACATAGTATACAGCCACAGCATCACAGGACAGAGTATACAACCCAAGCATCACAGGACAGAGTATACAGCTCAGCATCACAGGACAGAGTATACAGCCCCAGTATCACAGGACAGAGTATACAGCTCAGCATCATAGTACAAAGTATACAGCTCAGCATCACAGGACAGAGTATACAGCTCAGCATCACAGGACAGCGTATACAGCTCAGCATCACAGGACAGCATATACAGCCCCAGCATCACAGGACAGAGCATACAGCTCCGCATCACAGGTCAGAGTATACAGCTTAGCATCCCAGGACAGAGTATACAGCTCAGCATCACAGGAAAGAGTATATAGCTCAGCCTCACATATGAGGGTATATAGCCCAACATCACAGGTGGTTATAAAATATTTGCAGCGCCCAATCAATGGAATATAAACAAATGATGCTTAAAAACACAAAGATTTAAATATATGGTAATTCCACTGGAGGGACCCTGATGGTGCAATATGCATTAACAGTACTTCATTGGTCCACGCAAATCATATAAATTTCCGAAAATTTAAATCCTGTAAAAGTATACAAGCCAACAGGGTGCAATGATGAATCCAATAAAAGTGTGGCTGTACGCTTACCAAAAGCCCATAGGCTATGCGCGAATGGCTCAGAAAGCCGTCATCTGGGCTTTCTGAGCCGAAACGCGTCGGGTTTCCTGACCCCTTCTGTCACGTGTATTTGAGAGCTCTGTTTTTATCTATCACATTGTGAGTATCATTCTATTCTTTTGGCGCAATAAATGCTTTGTTATACAGTATTACACTATTGCGTTTTTTCCTCTTTATTCAAACACCTCTGAGTGCAACCCACCATTCGGTGAACATCCGTCTGGAGAAATTGGGATCATCTACCTGGATAAAGATTTTCTTTATTGTACCTTGAGCTTTATGGATGGATGACATCGCTTCCAGCACATTTTGAAGCCAGCTACTCGTTCTCCACACACCACCCGATTCGATTCTGATGATAACGGAAGACCATTCGTGGGTTTACCATCCAGTCATTCGCGCATAGCCTATGGGCTTTTGGTAAGCGTACATCCACACTTTTATTGGATTCATCATTGTACCCTGTTGGCTTGTATAGTTTTACAGGATTTACATTTTCGGAAATTTATATGATTTGCGTGGACCAATGAAGTACTGTTAATGCATATTGCACCATCAGGGTCCCTCCAGTGGAATTACCATATATTTAAATCTTTGTGTTTTTAAGCATCATTTGTTTATATTCCATTGATTGGGCGCTGCAAATATTTTATAGACTTGTTTTTAACAATTGGATCAGTTGTTTCTTGCGAGCTGCCCTCATCTGATATACAGTGTTATCTGGACATTTATTACATATTCTCCTTTTTATAATTATCAGTGAGCGCGGGCTTCCCATTAGTTTTATCACAGGTGGTTAATAGCCCAGCATCACAGGTGGGATATATCACTGCATCACATAGCACCTCCCCACTCGGGGCACGTGTCACTTCCACCACTCCGGCACTGATCCCTCCACTTTCCCACCTGGGGCTCAGCATTCAGATGGCACATCCCTATTGGCTCTTACTGCCAGACTGTGTCCTCTCCTCACACAGTCATCCCGTGTAGCAGCAGTGGCGCTGGCATCTCCATTCCAGCTGGTGCCTCCTCCTACTAAGCGCCAGGCGATCCAATAGAATCTCCTGGCATTTTAGCCAATCAGGAGACAGCTCTCACAACCTGCCTCCTGATTGGCGGGGAGGCACTGCAGTGTGAAAACAGCGAAAATTCATTCGCTATGGTCATACAATTGGGTGGTATCGAGGAGCACTCTCTGCGTCCCGAGCCTTCGGCTCTAATCAGGTGCTTAAAAAAACACTCCCTTCCGCCATAGGAATCCATGTGTCTGGCATCCTAAAAGGGGCCAGGCGCATGGATAGGGGGAGACAGCAGGGATAGGGGGCGGTGCCTGTGCGCCCTCAATGCATGGGCTGCCCCTGCTTAAAACGCTATCAGCATAAAAAAAAACACAAAATTAGGAAAAGAAATAAGGAAATCCATAAAACACCCCTCCTTCCCTGAAACCAAACCTGAAGAAGTCACTGTGAACTCATGGCAGGGGCGAACATGAACCTCATTTGTGTTTGTAGCACATACAGTAGTTTGTAAAACCTCACGAGTTATGTTGGAAAAATAACAATAATAATAATAATAATAATCTGATTTCAGATTCCGGTATCTCGATGCTCAGATTCCTGTTTACCTGGCAGCAGAAAAAAGTTTGGATCTTCAATACATAAATGTTGCTATGAGTGCATCTCATGTCCTGAAGGAGAGATCTCCAACATTTCCGGTAGAGTTTGTATTTGTTAGTAAGTTATTGTTGGACTGGGCAGACGGTTTTGCTGTGGGTAAAGTATATGCCAAGACATATGAAGAACATCTATGCAATGTGTGCACATTTCCCCATGTTTTATCCCTTTTAAATGCCCCGCAAGTACAGAAGTATACCTGTTAATCCTGCCAGAAGTGCACTCATCTCCTAATTCCTGTTGTGACACAGGATTCCAGACACATAGAAGTTTTTCGACTTTAAAGCGGAGTTCCACCCAGAATGTTTTTTTTTTTACATCATTCAAGTCCTTTGCCTATATAGACTTACCTTTGAAGGAAAAAAAATGTATACTCATCCTAAGTTGCTTGTTGCTAGGTGGTCCCTGTAATCTGCCCCATTTAGGTCCTAGGCTCTTCTCCTCATGTCCTGCTTCCCCTGGCCTCCTGGGAGATGTGACTCATCATTTCCCAGGAGTCAGTGGGTTTCCCTGTACTGTAAAATTGTGTTATTTCCATACAGGAAATGACATGATTTAAGGCGGACAGAGACCCACCATGCACTTCTTTCAGGAAGAGATCCCAGGAAACTATGGATGGGCTTCAGATGCCCTCACCTAAAATGGAAAAGTCCAGCAGTGAGAGAAATTAAATTGTGAGTAAAAAATACATGTAATTACTAGGCAGTTTGAAAGTAAGGAAACAAAAGGTTACATCTATTTAGTATTAAAAGAGTGGATGCCAAAAAAAAAAAAAATCTGGGTGGAACTCCGCTTTAATGACAAGACATGGTGTCAGCCCTGCCCAGCTGTATTGGCTACTATTAATATTATTCCAAATACTGAATCCCTCCCCTCTTCTGTTTTTTCTGACAAAATCAAAACATATTTTTTGCACATTATATTTAAAGTTGACCTCTCATAGCCCTACAAGTCTGCATTAACAGATCCTAAATGTACAGCAACAGTATCATTCTGCTTTTTCCTAAAGCTCCACATTTATCATAAACAAGCCATCCTTGAGCTCTGGTCAGTGACTTTGCTCAGGTTAAGATGCTGTTATCGGTCTCCTCTCCCCGGGTGATCAAACTGCAACATTGAAATTTTGTAGCTTGATTTCTTAATTCCATCCTCTATAACATCAATAAAGCTTATGAAACTTTCACTTTAAAGTGGTTGTAAACTCATATGTCTAGTGAAGCGACTGGCCTCAGGTGATACATAGAGATGACAAAAATCCTCCTGCACACCTTGTACCTGTTTATCTGCAGCCCTCTATTATCTACATCCTTTGAAAGTTCAGATTTTACACTGGATCTCTTGGCTCTGAAAAGGAGGGGGTGGGGAGGTAAGGTTAACTTTGCAGAGCTCAGTGAGGGGAACTCTGAGAGCTGATTGGAGGGAAGGGACACCCCCCTTCACACAGCTCACAGGAACAGAGATGAGGATGTTAATCACAGGCTGTGTGCTGGAGGCCCCTTCCCTGTCACCTTTTTTCACTTAGTGTCAGGAAAACTTGTCAGTAGACTCCTGCAGTCAGTAGACTCCTGCAGATAGCAGAGGAAGGAGACAACAGATAGAAATACTACTCAGTGCTCTGGAATGAGACACACACTATAGAGGGCTATGCTTTGTTCATATTTCTTGTCTGAGGTTTACAACCACTTTAAAGCCCTCCAGCAATTTTTAAATGCCTTTATTTCATGTGTGAATAACTTTAAACTATCATTGTTTTCGCTTTTTTCTTTTACAATGTAATGATTGTAGAAGACAATAGCAGAAAAATAATCTGAAATGTGAAGATGGATGAGGTGTGTTGGGGTATACAGGTTCTGGGGATATCATTAATAAGATGACATAGATATCTTCTAGAGTCTTTTTGTGCTCTGTAATCTTCATTTCTGATGTGTTTATGTAAATCACACTGAGCTTTGTAATGTTGGATAGTGATAAGTAAACCGGATGAGGTTCAGTTCATGGGAAGTTGGGAGATCCAAGCTGGAAGTCTTTGAACACCTAATTTAGCAATGAACCCCATTTAGTATTCAGGGCTAGAGTTGATCGAACTTCTGGAAGTCCGGGTTCTGCTGGTTCGGCCAAACTTCGGGACAAAGTCCAGGTACGGGTCCGGACAGAACACAAACTTTGTCCCGGACCCCGAACCCCATTGAAATCAATGGGGACCCAAACTTTTAGGCACAAAAATGGCTGTAAAAAAGTCCTGGAAAGTCCTAGAGGTCTGCAAAAGGAAGGGAATGGGGGTAAGGGTGGGACAAGTGCCCTACAAAGAAATGGGGACAGGAAAATAACTAAAAGCATTTTAAAAAAAATAAAAACATAAAAATATCAAAAATGGAGGTGGATGTGGACCATCTTCAAACTGGGTCTGAAAAGTATTAATTAACGGTAGAAGCCATATCACTGTTCTAAAATCATCTTCAAACTGTGTCAAAAAAGTATAAATAAGCCGGGAGAACCCATATCACTGTTCTGCAAGCATCTGGAAACTGTGTGTAACACTTTAACTAAAACCGGGAGGAACCATACACCTGTTCTGCAAACATCTGGAAACTGTTTAGAAAACTTTACCTAAAACTGGGAGGAACCATACACCTGTTCTGCAAACATCTGGAAACTGTTTAGAACACTTTACCTAAAACCGGGAGGAACCATACACCTGTTCTGCAAACATCTGGAAACTGTCCAAAATCCATTTCACAAGATTTGTCAAAGGTCTACAAACGTCTTGTCCACATACCAAGGAGG
>BLSH010491888.1:1544-11903 GCA_018402905.1 Glandirana rugosa | reverse complement strand
CTCCATACTCCACTATGAGATGATTTTAGAACGATAATCTGTCCCTCACATCACCGACAGGAAACTGTCCCTACTGCAGTATGAGATGATTTTAGAACAATAATATGTAGGTTATATAATAGGTTGATAACAAACATTACCTTCTGTTTTTCAGAACTGAATGCAGCGGGTCGCATTTGGAAATATATGCGACACTGGTTAAGAAAACCTCTGTAATGGCGGCGATCTCCATTAAACTTGGGTGGATGAGGCATATGTGCGTTAGCATCATCTCGGGAACGTAGGTCCAGCAATTGTTTTTGCAGAGCACGGATCTCTTCATGTTGCCCTTTCACCACATTTTCCAGTTCGGCAAATTATTCTTTGTAAGTAACACCAAACTTCTGCAACTCTGCAATTTGCTGCCTGAAAGGAGCCACGACGTTTGCTATAGTGGCCTCCATGTTTTAGGCCAGGTTATTCTGTAACGATCAGGCGTCAGGCTCGAAGACCAGTTGCTATAGCAGTTTCAGGACTACCACTGACCAGTAGGATAGATACATAGGTAGTCACCCTGGCAGATGACACAGGCTCACCTGAGGTGCGGAGTCTAAGTACCAACCGATGTTGATGATTTTAGAACGATAATATGTCCCTCACAGCACCGACAGGAACTTCTCGCTACTCCACTATGAGATGATTTTAGATAGATAATCTGTCCCTCACATCACCAATGGGAACGTGTCACTACTGTAGTATGAGATGATTTTAGAACGATAATATATCCCTCACAGCACCAACAGGAACCTCTCCATACTCCACTATGAGATGATTTTAGAACGATAATCTGTCCCTCACATCACTGACAGGAACCTGTCCCTACTTCAGTATGAGATGATTTTAGAACTATAATATGTCCCTCACAGCACTGACAGGAACCTGTCCCTACTGCAGTATGAGGTGATTTTAGAACAATAATATGTCCCTCAAAGCACCATCAGGAACCTCTCCCTACTCCACTATGAGATGATTTTAGAATGATAATATGTCCCTCACAGCCCCGACAGGAACCTCTCCCTACTCCCCAATGAGATGATTTTAGAATGATAATCTGTCCCTCACAACAGCGACGGGAACCTGTCCCTACTGCAGTAAGAGATGATTTTAGAACTATAATATGTCCCTCGCAGCACCGACAGGAACCTCTACCTACTCCACTATGAGATGATTTTAGAACGATAATATGTCCCTCACAGCACCGACAGGAACCTCTCCATACTCCACTATAAGATGATTTTAGAACGATAATCTGTCCCTCACAGCACCAACAGGAACCTGTCCCTAATGCTGTATGAGATGATTTTCGAACGATAATATGTCCCTCACAGCACTGACAGCAACCTCTCCCTACTGCAGTATGAGATGATTTTAGAACGATAATATGTCCCTCACAGCACCAACAGGAACCTGTCCCTACTGCAGTATGAGATTATTTTAGAACGATAATATGTCCCTCACAGCACCGACAGGAACCTCTCCCTACTCCCCAATGAGATGATTTTAGAACGATAATCTGTCTCTCACAACACCGACATGAACCTCTCCCTACTTCACTCTGAGATGATTGTAGAACGATAATCTGTCCCTCACAGCACCGACAGGAACCTCTCCCTACTCGACTATGAGATGATTTTAGAATGATAATATGTCCCTCACAGCATCGACAGGAACCTCTCCCTATTCCACTATGAGATGATTTTAGAACGATAATATGTACCTCACAGCAGCGATAGGAACCTGTCCCTACTGCAGTATGAGATTATTTTAGAACAATAATCTGTCCCTCACAGCACTGACAGGAACCTGTCAATACTGCCGTATGAGATGATTTTATAAGGATAATATGTCCCTCACAACACCGACAGGAACCTCTCCCTACTCCACTATGAGATGATTTTAAAACGATAATATGTCAATCACAGCACCGACAGGAACCTCTCCCTACTCCCCAATGAGTTGATTTTAGAACGATAATCTGTCCCTCACAGTACCGACAGGAACCTGTCCCTACTGCAGTATGAGATGATTTTTGAACTATAATATATCCCTCACAGCACCGACAGGAACTTCTCCCTACTCCACTATGAGATGATTTTAGATAGATAATCTGTCCCTCACATCACCAACAGGAACGTGTCCCTACTGTAGTATGAGATGATTTTAGAACGATAATATGTCCCTCACAGCACCGACAGGAACCTCTCCATACTCCACTATGAGATGATTTTAGAACGATAATCTGTCCCTCACATCACCGACAGGAACCTGTCCCTACTGCAGTATGAGATTATTTTAGAATGATAATATGTCCCTCACAGCAAAGACAGGAACCTCTCCCTACTCCACTATTATATGATTTTAGAACGATAATATGTCCCTCACAGCACCGACAGGAACCTCTCCCTACTCCATAATGAGATGATTTTAGAACGATAATATATCCCTCACAGCACCGACAGGAACCTGTCCCTACTCCACTATGAGATAATTTTTAGAACAATAATCTGTCCCTCACAGCACTGACAGAAACCTCTCCCTACTCCACTATGAGATGATTTTAGAACAATAATATGTCCCTCACAGCACTGACAGACACTTCTCCCTATTCCACTATAAGATGATTTCAGACCGATAGTCTGTCCCTTACAGCACTGACAAGAACCTCTCCCTTCTCCACTATGAGATGATTTTAGAACAATAATCTGTCCCTCACAGCACCGACAGAAACCTCTCCCCACACCAGTATGAGATGATTTTAGAACGATAATATGTCCCTCACAGCACCGACAGGAACCTCTCCCTACGAGATGATTTTAGAACGATAATATGTCCCTTACAGCACCGACAGGAAGCTCTCCCTACTCCACTATGAGATGATTTTAGAACGATAATATATCCCTCACAACACCGACAGGAACCTCTCCCTACTCCACTATAAGATGATTTTAGAATGATAATATGTCCTCACAGCACCAACAGGAAACTCTCCCTACTCCTCTATGAGATGATTTTAGAACGATAATCTGTCCCTCACAGCACTGACAGGAACCTCTCCCTACTTCAGTATGAGATGATTTTAGAATGATAACATGTCCCTCACAGCACCGACAGCAACCTCTCTCTACTGCAGTATAAGATGATTTTAGAATGACAATCTGTCCCTCACAGCACTGACAGGAACCTCTCCCTACTCCAGTATGAGATGATTTTAGAACGTTAATATGTCCCTCACAGCACCGACAGCAACCTCTCCCTACTCCACTATGAGATGATTTTAGAACGATAATCTGTCCCTCACATCACCGACAGGAACCTGTCCCTACAGCAGTATGAGATTATTTTAGAATGATAATATGTCCCTCACAGCAAAGACAGGAACCTCTCCCTACTCCACTATTATATGATTTTAGAACGATAATATGTCCCTCACAGCACCGACAGGAACCTCTCCCTACTCCATAATGAGATTATTTTAGAACGATAATATATCCCTCACAGCACCGACAGGAACCTGTCCCTACTCCACTATGAGATAATTTTTAGAACGATAATCTGTCCCTCACAGCACCGACAGAAACCTCTCCCTACTCCACTATGAGATGATTTTAGAACAATAATATGTCCCTCACAGCACTGACAGACACTTCTCCCTATTCCACTATAAGATGATTTCAGAACGATAGTCTGTCCCTTACAGCACTGACAAGAACCTCTCCCTTCTCCACTATGAGATGATTTTAGAACAATAATCTGTCCCTCACAGCACCGACAGAAACCTCTCCCCACTCCAGTATGAGATGATTTTAGAACGATAATATGTCCCTCACAGCACCGACAGGAACCTCTCCCTACGAGATGATTTTAGAACGATAATATATCCCTCACAACACCGACAGGAACCTCTCCCTACTCCACTATAAGATGATTTCAGAATGATATGTCCTCACAGCACCAACAGGAAACTCTCCCTACTCCTCTATGAGATGATTTTAGAACGATAATCTGTCCCTCACAGCACTGACAGGAACCTCTCCCTACTTCAGTATGAGATGATTTTAGAACGATAACATGTCCCTCACAGCACCGACAGCAACCTCTCCCTACTGCAGTATAAGATGATTTTAGAACGACAATCTGTCCCTCACAGCACTGACAGGAACCTCTCCCTACTCCAGTATGAGATGATTTTAGAACGATAATATGTCCCTCACAGCACAGACAGCAACCTCTCCCTACACTACTATGATATGATTTTAGAACAATAATCTGTCCCTCACAGCACCGACAGGAACCTCTCCCTACTCCAGTATGAGATGATTTTAGAATGATAATATGTCCCTCACAGCACCGACAGCAACCTCTCCCTACTCCCCAATGAAATGATTTTAGAACGATAATCTGTCACTCACAGCACTGACAGGAACCTGTCCCTACTGCAGTATGAGATGATTTTAGAACGATAATATGTCCCTCACAGCACTGACAGGAACCTCTCCCTATTCCACTATGAGATGATCTTAGAACGATAATCTGTCCCTCACAGAAGCGACAGAAACCTCTCCCTACTCCACTATGAGATGATTTTAAAACAATAACATGTCCCTCACAGCACTGACAGGTACCTCTCCCTATTCCACTATGAGATGATTTTAGAACGATAATATGTCCCTCACAGCACCGACAGGAACCTCTCCCTACTCCACCATAAGATGATTTTAGAATGATAGTCTATCCCTCACAGCACCGACAGGAACCTCTCCCTACTCCACTTTGAGATGATTTTAGAACAATAATCTGTCCCTCACAGCACCTACAGGAACCTCTCCCTACTCCACTATGAGATGATTTTAGAACGATAATATATCCCTCACAGCACCGACAGGAACCTGTCCCTATTTAACTATGAGATGATTTTAGAACGATAATCTGTCCCTCACAGCACCGACAGAAACCTCTCCCTACTCCACTATGAGATGATTTTAGAACAATAATATGTCCCTCACAGCACTGACAGAAACTTCTCCCTATTCCACTATAAGATGATTTCAGAACGATAGTCTGTCCCTTACAGCACTGACAAGAACCTCTCCCTTCTCCACTATGAGATGATTTTAGAACAATAATCTGTCCCTCACAGCACCGACAGAAACCTCTCCCCACTCCACTATGAGATGATTTTAGAACGATAATATGTCCCTCACAGCACCGACAGGAACCTCTCCCTACGAGATGATTTTAGAACGATAATATGTCCCTCACAACACCGACAGGAACCTCTCCCTACTCCACTATAAGATGATTTTAGAAGGATAATATGTCCCTCACAGCACCAACAGGAACCTCTCCCTACTCCTCTATAAGATGATTTTAGAACGATAATCTGTCCCTCACAGCACCGACAGGAACCTCTCCCTACTTCAGTATGAGATGATTTTAGAACGATAACATGTCCCTCACAGCACCGAGGGCAACCTCTCCCTACTGCAGTATAAGATGATTTTAGAACGACAATCTGTCCCTCACAGCACTGACAGGAACTTCTCCCTACTCCAGTATGAGATGATTTTAGAACGATAATATGTCCCTCACAGCACCGACAGCAACCTCTCCCTACTCCAGTATGAGATGATTTTAGAACGATAATATGTCCCTCACAACACCGACAGCAACCTCTCCCTACTGCAGTATGAGATGATTTTAGAATGATAATATGTCCCTCAAAGCACCGTCAGGAACCTCTCCCTACTCCACTAAGAGATGATTTTTAGAACGATAATATGTCCCTCACAGCACCGACAGGAACCTCTCCCTACTCCCCAATGAGATGATTTTAGAACGATAATCTTCCCTCACAGCACCGACAATAACCAGTCCCTAATGCAGTATGAGATGATTTTAGAACTATAATATGTCCCTCACAGCACCGACAGGAACCTCTCACTACTCCACTATGAGATGATTTTAGAACGATAATATGTCCCTCACAGCACCAACAGGAACCTGTCCCTACTGCAGTATGAGATTATTTTAGAACGATAATATGTCCCTCACAGCACCGACAAGAACCTCTCCCTTCTCCACTATGAGATGATTTTAGAACGATAATCTGTCCCTCACAACACCGACATGAACCTCTCCCTAATTCACTCTGAGATGATTTTAGAACCATAATCTGTTCCTCACAGCACCGACAGGAACCTCTCCCTACTCGACTATGAGATGATTTTAGAATGATAATATGTCCCTCACAGCACCGACAGGAACCTCTCCGTATTCCACTATGAGATGATTTTAGAAAGATAATATGCACCTCACAGCACCGATAGGGACCTGTCCCTACTGCAGTATGAGATTATTTTAGAACGATAATATGTCCCTCACAGCACCGACAGGAACCTGTCCCTACTGCAGTATGAGATTTTTTTTAGTACGATAATATGTCCCTCACAGCCCCGACAGGAACCTCTCCCTATTCTACTATGAGATGATTTTAGAATGATAATATGTCCCTCACAGCACCGACAGGAACCTGTCCCTACTGCAGTATGAGATTATTTTAGAACGATAATATGTCTCTCACAGCACCGACAGGAACCTCTCCCTACACTACTATGATACGATTTTAGAACGATAATCTGTCCCTCACAGCACCGACAGGAACCTCTCCCTACTGCACTATGAGATGATTTTAGAATGATAATGTCACTCACAGCACCGACAGGAACCTCTCCCTACTCCACTATGAGATGATTTTAGAATGATAATATGTCCCTCACAGCACCAACAGGAACCTGTCCCTACTGCAGTATGAGATTATTTTAGAACGATAATATGTCCCTCACAGCACCTACAGGAACCTCTCCCTACGCCACTATGAGATGATTTTAGAACGATAATCTGTCCCTCACAACACCGACATGAACCTCTCCCTACTTCACTCTGAGATGATTTTAGAACGATAATCTGTCCCTCACAGCACCGACAGGAACCTCTCCCTACTAGACTATTAGATGATTTTAGAATGATAATATGTTCCTCCTAACACCGACAGGAACCTCTCCCTATTCCACTATGAGATGATTTTAGAATGATAATATGTACCTCACAGCACCGATAGGGACCTGTCCCTACTGCAGTATGAGATTATTTTAGAACGATAATATGTCCCTCACAGCACCGACAGGAACCTGTCCCTACTGCAGTATGAGATTTTTTTAGAACGATAATATGTCCCTCACAGCACCGACAGGAACCTCTCCCTATTCCACTATGAGATGATTTTAGAACGATAATATGTCCCTCACAGCACCGACAGGAACCTGTCCCTACTGCAGTATGAGATTATTTTAGAACGATAATATGTCCCTCACAGCACCGACAGGAACCTCTCCCTACGCCACTATGAGATGATTTTAGAACGATAATCTGTCCCTCACAACACCGACATGAACCTCTCCCTACTTCACTCTGAGATGATTTTAGAACGATAATCTGTCCCTCACAGCACCGACAGGAACCTCTCCCTACTAGACTATTAGATGATTTTAGAATGATAATATGTCCCTCCTAACACCGACAGGAACCTCTCCCTATTCCACTATGAGATGATTTTAGAATGATAATATGTACCTCACAGCACCGATAGGGACCTGTCCCTACTGCAGTATGAGATTATTTTAGAACGATAATATGTCCCTCACAGCACCGACAGGAACCTGTCCCTACTGCAGTATGAGATTTTTTTTAGTACGATAATATGTCCCTCACAGCACCGACAGGAACCTCTCCCTATTCCACTATGAGATGATTTTAGAACGATAATATGTCCCTCACAGCACCGACAGGAACCTGTCCCTACTGCAGTATGAGATTATTTTAGAACAATAATATGTCTCTCACAGCACCGACAGGAACCTCTCCCTACACTACTATGATATGATTTTAGAACAATAATCTGTCCCTCACAGCACCGATAGAAACCTCTCCCTACTGCACTATGAGATGATTTTAGAACGATAATATGTCACTCACAGCACCGACAGGAACCTCTCCCTACTCCCCAATGAAATGATTTTAGTACGATAATCTGTCACTCTCAGCACTGACAGGAACCTGTCCCTACTGCAGTATGAGATGATTTTAGAACGATAATATGTCCCTCACAGCACTGACAGGAACCTCTCCCTATTCCACTATGAGATGATTTTAGAACAATAATCTGTCCCTCACAGAAGCGACAGAAACCTCTCCCTACTCCACTATGAGATGATTTTAGAACAATAACATGTCCCTCACAGCACTGACAGGTACCTCTCCCTATTCCACTATGAGATGATTTTAGAACGATAATATGTCCCTCACAGCACCGACAGGAACCTCTCCCTACTCCACCATAAGATGATTTTAGAATGATAGTCTATCCCTCACAGCACCGACAGGAACCTCTCCCTACTCCACTTTGAGATGATTTTAGAACAATAATCTGTCCGTCACAGCACCTACAGGAACCTCTCCCTACTCCACTATGAGCTGATTTTAGAACGATAATATATCCCTCACAGCACCGACAGGAACCTGTCCCTATTTAACTGTGAGATGATTTTAGAACGATAATCTGTCCCTCACAGCACCGGCAGAAACCTCTCCCTACTCCACTATGAGATGATTTTAGAACAATAATATGTCCCTCACAGCACTGACAGAAACTTCTCCCTATTCCACTATAAGATGATTTCAGAACGATAGTCTGTCCCTTACAGCACTGACAAGAACCTCTCCCTTCTCCACTATGAGATGATTTTAGAACAATAATCTGTCCCTCACAGCACCGACAGAAACCTCTCCCCACTCCACTATGAGATGATTTTAGAACGATAATATGTCCCTCACAGCACCGACAGGAACCTCTCCCTACGAGATGATTTTAGAACGATAATATGTCCCTTACAGCACCGACAGGAAGCTCTCCCTACTCCACTATGAGATGATTTTAGAACGATAATATGTCCCTCACAACACCGACAGGAACCTCTCCCTACTCCACTATAAGATGATTTTAGAATGATAATATGTCCCTCACAGCACCAACAGGAACCTCTCCCTACTCCTCTATAAGATGATTTTAGAACGATAATCTGTCCCTCACAGCACCGACAGGAACCTCTCCCTACTTCAGTATGAGATGATTTTAGAATGATAACATGTCCCTCACAGCACCGACAGCAACCTCTCCCTACTGCAGTATAAGATGATTTTAGAACGACAATCTGTCCCTCACAGCACAGACAGGAACCTTTCCCTACTCCAGTATGAGATGATTTTAGAACGATAATATGTCCCTCACAGCACCGACAGCAACCTCTCCCTACTCCAGTATGAGATGATTTTAGAACGATAATATGTCCCTCACAACACCGACAGCAACCTCTCCCTACTGCAGTATGAGATGATTTTAGAATGATAATATGTCCCTCAAAGCACCGTCAGGAACCTCTCCCTACTCCACTAAGAGATGATTTTTAGAACGATAATATGTCCCTCACAGCACCGACAGGAACCTATCCCTACTCCCCAATGAGATGATTTTAGAACGATAATCTTCCCTCACAGCACCGACAATAACCAGTCCCTAATGCAGTATGAGATGATTTTAGAACTATAATATGTCCCTCACAGCACCGACAGGAACCTCTCACTACTCCACTATGAGATGATTTTAGAACGATAATGTGTCCCTCACAGCACCAACAGAAACCTCTCACTATTCCACTATGAGATAATTTTAGAACGATAATATGTCCCTCACAGCACCGACAGGAACCTGTCCCTACTCCACTATGAGATGATTTTAGTACGATAATCTGTCACTCACAGAAGCGACAGAAACCTCTCCCTACTCCACAATGGATGATTTTAGAACAATAATATGTCCCTCACAGCAATGACAGGAACCTCTCCCTATTCCACTATGAGATGATTTTAGAACGATAATATGTCCCTCACAGCACCGACAGGAACCTCTCCCTACTCCACCATAAGATGATTTTAGAACGATAGTCTGTCCCTCACAGCACCGACAGGAACCTCTCCCTACTCCACTATGAGATGATTTTAGAACAATAATCTGTCCTTCACAGCACCTACAGGAACCTCTCCCTACTCCACTATGAGAGGATTTTAGAACGATAATATGTCCCTCACAGCACCGACATGAACCTCTCCCTACTTCACTATGAGATGATTTTAGAATGATACTCCCTGTCTGATAGCAAGATTTTAGTAGAATACCACCTCATCCCTCTCCAAGGACAGCCACGACAC
>BLSH010491879.1:1155347-1166711 GCA_018402905.1 Glandirana rugosa | reverse complement strand
TTCTGTTTATTTCTTCATTTTCCAAAACAAATGAGAGCTGCAAAATACTCACCGTGCCTCTTAGCAAATACCTTGGGGTGTCTACTTTACAAAATGGGGTCATTTGGGGGGGGGGGGGGTTGTGCTACCTTTACATTTCAGGGCCTCCAAAACCGTGATGGGTACAGAGGAGTAAAATCACCATTTTATGCCCTTAGAAATCCTGAAGGCGGTGATTGGTTTTCGGGGTTCTGTGCGCGGATAAGCTCCCAAAAAGTCTCACACATGTGGTATCCCCATACTCAGGAGAAGCAGCAGAATGTATTTTGGGGTGTAATTCCACATATACCCATGGCATGTGTGAGCAATATATAATTTCAGTGACAACTTTGTGTAAAAAAAAATAAAAATAAATACAAATTGTCATTTCCCCGAAACTTGTGGCAAAATATAAAATATTCCATGGACTCAACATGCCTCTCAGCAGATAGCTTGGGGTGTCTACTGTCCAAAATGGGGTCATTTGTTTTTTTTTGTTTTTTGCTATCTGGGCATTTCATGGCCTCCGAAACCTGGATAGGTAGTATGGGGTGAAGGCATAAATTTTCACCCTTAGAAATGAAGGCGGTGATTGGTTTTCGGGGTCCCGTACATGGATAGACTCACAAAAAGTCTCACACATGGGGTATCCCCGTACTCAGGAGAAGCAGCAGAATGTATTTTGGGGTGTAATTCCACACATACCCATGGCATGGGTGAGCAATATATAATTTCAGTGACAACTTTGTGTAATTTTTTTTTTTCACATTTCAATCATTTATGACAAACAAATAATATATTGCATGGACTCAACATGCCTCTCAGAAAATAGCTTGGGGTGTCTGCTTTCCAAAATGGTGTTATTTGGGGGGTTTCAAACTGTCCTGGCATTTTATGCCCAACATTACCCACTCTTCTAACCACTTGAACCACCAAGTCTTTTCTGACACCTTTTATTTACATGAAAAAAATCCTTTTTTTTTTTTTTTTGCTAGAAAATGACTTTGAACCCCCAAACATTGTATATTAAAGCAGAGGCCCTACAGATTTAAATAGTGGGTGTTACAATTTTTTTTTCACAAAGTAATTGCGCAGCGATTTTTCAAACGCAATTTTTGGGGAAAAAAAACCCACTTTTTTCATTTTAATGCACAAAAACATACTATTTTTGCCCAAATGTTTGGTGAAATATAAAAGTTGATCTCATGCCGAGTGCATAGACACCAAACATGACATGCTTTAAAAATGACGCACACCCGCAAAGCGGCGACAAACTATATACATTTTTAAAAGCCTTTACAGGTTATCACTTTAGATCTGCAAAGGAGGTCTACTGCTAGAATTACTGCCCTCGATCTGACGTTCGTGGTGATACCTTACATGCATAGTGAAATTGTTGTTTACATACGACATGAAACTGACCTGACCTTTGCGCGCGTGCACGGGGGGGCAGGGGTGCATTTTTTTTTTTTTTTAAATTCATTTTGCGTTTTGTTTTATTTTTACACTGTCCCTTTCATCTTTTTCTTTTTTTTTAATCATTTTTATTTTTATCATAGGGATTTTAAATATCCCTTATGCTAAAAATAGGTATTGTCGCATATAATTTTTTTTAAATTTTGGGGTCTACTAAACTCTAGATCTTTCCCCAGCCCTTAAAGCATCTGACCACACCAATATCGGTTTTATAAGATGCTTCCCCAATTTACCAATGGCGCTGTTTATATCTGGCGAAACTGAAGTCATAAAATGCTAGTAGCCTCCATTTTCTTAGGCCATGGAGATGATTGGAGCCATTCTAGTTTTCAATCAGCTCTATGGTAAGCTGGCAGAACCACCAGCTGCATTCTCACTTTCCCCGGTGGGACAAGAGAGCCTGAGAAGACCAGCAACATACTAGTATGTCGCTGGTCCTTGTTGGGCATATATTGTAATGTTCTTTTTTTCATGAAAAAAAGAATCAATTGGTGGGTATGCCCACCATTAGAAAACCTCCCTTCATCCTCCCACTTCTAATGGTGGGCATAGCCACTTTTTAAAAAAAATATACCGGAGCATAGGGGCAATCCGCCCCAATTTCCACCCACTGCCCCTATGCTTCCGGTATATTTGCTCTTTTTTTTTAACTGTGGTGTTAAAATCATTGCCAACAGCGCTGCAGTTGCTGCTTTATATATGGTGGGAGCAAACGCTATTGCTGTCACCCTAAATAAATCAGCTCTGTAGCGGACGTACCTGAAAATTAAATAAAGTTTAATAAAAACAGAAACACATAAAAAAATAATATTCCTGCTAAGAATAAAAAAATTACATGTTACATAAAAACATTGCATACCTGCAAAAAAAAAAAACATTACAGATATGCATAAACAACAATAGAGAGAGCAATAGAAAGATAATAGAGAGAAAATGGAGATCGAAAAACAAGAAACGTACAACTTTGGTTTTTATTATAAACAGTAAAGGTTAGGGTCTCCAAAAATGCGGTGACATCTTTGGAAACCCTGTGAAAGTGTGTCCTATTTCTATGTAGTGCTGTTCCCTACGCTAATACTCAACTAATGAATGGTAGCGCTCAAAACAGTCACCGATGCAGAGACCAGGCTGGCCCAGAATGGTGGAGCAATAACATCAGGTGTCACGCCTGTATCCACGTTGTCGGCAGACACATCTTTTTTGGGGGTATCGTTGGGTATGGGTACCAGGGATGGCATGTGGATAATGCCGTCCATGCAGCCGGCTCACTGCATGTGGATTGGGAACTTGGGGTGCAGAGCCATCTGGATACAGAAGGGCTCTGATGATCTCTTCTTGGAATTGCAGGAGAGGTCCAGTCCGTCCTGACGCTTTGTATAGCACAAAAGCGTTCAGCAAAGCCAATTGAAAGAAGTAAATAGACACTTTTTTGTTCCAGCGTCTGGATTTACGGGCAATTAAGTAGGGCTCCAATAACTGGTCATTGAGGTCCACTCCTCCCATATTAAGGTTATATTGGTGGACAGAGGGGGGTTTCTCCACAACACCAGTCACCCTTCTAATTTGGACAGCCATGTCTGCATGAATGGAGGAAAGAATGAAAACATCCTTTGTATCCCTCCACTTCATCGCAAGCAAATTACCACATCTCAAGCAGGCTCTCTCCCCCTGACTAAGTCGGGAATCTACCAGCCGTTGGGGGAAGCCCCGGCGATTAGGTCGCACGGTGCCACATGCGCCAATTTGGTGATCAAGTAAGTGACTAAAAAGTGGCACGCTTGTGTAGTAATTGTACACGTACAGATGGTACCCCTTTCCGAATGAGGGTGACACCAAGCTCCACACAATTTTGCCAGCACTCCCCATGTAGTCTGGGCATCCTTCCGGCTCTATGCGGCTATCTAGGCCCTCATAAAACTACATGTATAGCCTGTGGCCCTGTCACAGAGCTTATACAACTTGACCCCGTATCTGGCACGCTTGTTGGGGATGTACTGTTTGAAAACAAGACGGCCATGGAAGCAGAGTAGACATACAGGTGATGAATTGAGTCATTGGACCAATATAACCGCAATTCAGGTAGATGATGTATGCCCATGTTGAGGGTGAGGCCCAAAAAGGTCTTAAATTCGGAAACCGTAATTGGTTTCCAATTTCTGGCAAGGGACAAATGGGGATTAGCGGCGATGTATTGACCAGCGTATAAATTGCTTTGGTCCACAATAGATCTATAGAGCTCTTCGGTGAAATACAGCGAAAAAAAATCAATGGCCCTAAAATCAACTGTATTCACCTGAATTCCGGGTTTGGCAGTGAATGGGGGAAGTACGGGTGCTGCATCAGTGATGGGTTGCCAATCAGGGTTTGCAAGCGCGTCAGAAAGGGCACTATGGGCTCTGCGGGCCTGTGTTATTCGTCTTCTTCATGGCTGCGGGGCATTACTCGTGCTAGCCACACCAGCTTGAACTGCACTTTTGGGACTCGCCACGTCACCAAGTGTTACTGCAGTGCTGGTTGTATGACCAGGATGTACTAGGCCGCTGGTGCTTGCCAGGTCACCAGAAGGGGTAGCAGCGCTAGTACTGGGTCTCTGCTCCATACGAGAGCCCTGTGGTTCACGCACCTCAGTGACAGCTAAACGGGATCTGGTACGCCTGACCTTAGCAGGGACCACCCAATCGTCAGAACTATCGGCCATGGAGCCGCTGTCGAATATCAACTCGATTGGTGAGTCTGAATCTGACAGCGAGTCTTCCCCATCGCTCTCATCTGTCATACTCACAATCATGTAGGCCTCTTCACCAGTGTACCTTGGATTAGACATGGCCTCTAAATTTATAGGTACACAAGTGAGACTCACAGGCAAAAAAGTGCACCTGGTTGTCAGAGCCTGTGTCAAGTCACTCCCAAATTCACTGTCAGAATTTCTCTGCGAAGGCTGCAAATATGTGTTTTGTAAGTGACAGCGATCTATTGATCCTGCACTTGGGTGGGCTGGGCATAGAGGCTAAACGCAGGTGTTAGCAGTTATCTGGGCTGATCCCACTAACGCTGCGTTTTTTAGAACACTAAATCTAAGGGGGATGCTAATATAGATCTGATCAGATCGCAGATATTGATCTGATCAGATATTACAATAATATCTAACACCTACCTAATGTGTGTGCGTGTCAGAGTACCTCGCTAACTGGCCCTGCCTGGTATTTACGCTGACCCTAACGCACGCTAAAACCTAACTGGGCTCACCGCTGGGCGATCGGGGGTTAAAATCTATAAAAGGTATATAAAATAATATACGGCGAGTAATCAGATGGGGAAAAAAACTATCTAGATAGCGTCACCCGTGACACTTATATTGTTGATCACAGGTGACAGGGATTGCAATCAAGGGGTTGAAACCTTTTATTGGGGGGGGGGCAAGGGGGTTATTTACACCTAACTAGGTCTAATACTATCTACCCTAACACTGATTTAGTGTCACAAGGGTCACAAGTACAGCGATGGGTAAAAATCAGATCGCTGCACTATATGACACTGTGACAGGGGGTGACAGGGAGTGAAGGGGTTAACTGGGGGGTGATCAGGGGGCGATCAAAGGGTTAAATGTGCCTATGTGTACTGGTGTTAGTGTGCTGTTGGTGCAACTCATGTTTTTAGATGTCTCTCTCTCCTCTCTGCAACGGAAAAGAAAGCAGAGAGGGGAGATGACATCACTTCCCCTACCTGTGTTTACATTTCACAGGTAGGGGAAGAAATCCTATTCGCCGGACGATCAACATGAATAGACCAAAATCCATTGGTCTATTTATGTTGACTGAACGGTCCGGCAACGAATGGGACCGCCGCGACCGCGCTGGAGGGAGCGCACGCGCGCCCCCCTAGCTGTGCACGAGATCGCCGCCTATTTATGGCGATTCGCGCACAGCAACCCGACTGTCGCCGTGAAAACACAGCAGGCGGGCGGGAAGTGGTTAAAGTATATGTGAACCTTTACCTTGTAAAAAAAAAAAAAATCAGTTTACAAAGTTTTATATGTCAGGTAACCTGGTTTAGCAACACATTAGAAAAGAACAAAATAATACAATAAAAATATAATGTATCAAAGTGGTGTCTAATCAGACTATCAGGGCCAGTTCACACAGGCGCGACTTTGCTAGGCGATATGAACGTGACTTCAGTGTGACTTTGGGCGACTTACAACGCGATTTAAAGCGACCGCCAGGCGACTTTGCCTGTGGCCAGTCAGAGAATGGAGGGGAGGGGCTTGCCTGGGTAATTCGTGGGGAGTAACTGGGTAAATTCTTTTCTCTTTCCTGTAAAGTCGCTTCAATATAGACGGGGATCTGACTTGGAGGCGGCTTCCATTGAATTCTATGGGCTCTCATTCACTTCAATAGGATTTCTTATGTCAAGCGACTTGGGGCGACACAAGTCGGATCCCAAGTCGCTGCAGTGTGAACCGAGCCCCTCACTGAATGTGAAAAGACCTGATTTATAATGTAACACTTAGGATGTATAAGTAAAAGCTTTAGAGCTGAGCCCAAAAGTCCAAGAGAACCACATAAGGGACTTAATCCAATGCAAAGGGGGATAATCCGTATGAAGACCGGTTTTCCCATTTTCTCTCAAATAGATGCATGGTATCAAATCTCTTATGATGAATACTTCGATCAGTTTGATGGCTTCCATCCTGTAAATAGCTTGGTACCATGAAACTGAGGGAGAATGCCAAGTAAGGGGAATAGCCCAGAAAAATAGCACTGAACAATGTGTGAGTGAGTCTTAGGGAAGGGTTAGATACCCCAGGAGTAGTTTTAAAAAAGAGGCACGTGGAGGCCATCGGGGTGACCTGTACTCCTCTAAAATTGTGTGACTAAGCTGGCTGCCTTTCGCCCTATAAGCCGAAGAGCTTTACAGCTCCAAAAAAGATAAGTAAATGGGTACCTCTATCTGGGCATCCCTGGAAGCATGCCTAAAGCCTCGTACACACGGTTCGACGGTCGTACGACTGAACGGACCAAATCGTATGTTGGCTGTTGTATCTAGCATACTGACATGCACTACACGATCGTACTACCAAGCTGAACGTAGTGATGTGTTATGAACGTATAAAGAGAAAGTTCAGGTGCATGTAATTAGTGTCCTGACTTCTGAGCATGCGTGTTTTGCACAATACAACTTGTTGGACCTACTTCTCTGTACACACGATACAACGGTCGCAAGACCGATTGTTGGTACTACCAAGTTTTCTAGCCTGCTCATACAACTTCTGTTGTACGACCATCGTACTTCGGCTGTTCTAATCGTGCGTACTAACGATCGATTTTGCATACAACGGTCGTTCGTACAACCTGTTGTATACGACCGTCAAACCGTGTGTATGAGGCATTACTCAGTTAAGGGAGAATGGCGTGAAGTTTAACTGGGTACATCTTGTATGTAATTTTACTATTTCCTTAAAGTGATTGTAAACCCCATTCATGCAATTTGAATTAAGCACATATATCTGCAGTGTTTACTCATCTCTCTCCAAAGCTCTAAGTGTCGTTTCTCTGGTGCTTCGTTCCTCTATTAGCATGAGTCACTTCTGACAAGTTTTCTGACACGTGATAACATGAGCTAAAAAAATGTGTCCAGGGGGAGCTTAGAGGGAGATAAGCAGGGAGCTTGTCTATTCAGCTCTGCATGTTCCTTCGTTCCTCTGCCTATGTGGAGGGGTGGGGTTCCTTTCCTCCAACCAGTTCTCACACTGTAAGTTCAGTCTTCCCAACTATCCCTATGTGCTGCTGAATGATGAAGAAAGAGATTTTTAGCACAATCTGCACTTTTCAAACGGTGTAGAAAGGGGAAGACAGCAAATATACATGTAAAACTTGTGTGTATCATCTGAGGCTGTTCACTTCACTGGGTATATGTGAGGGTTTACTTCACTTTAACCTGTTAACAACCGCCCTATAGTTAAATGACGGCTACAGGGCGGTTGCTTAACCCCAGGAGGGCATACTATGACGTCCACCCATGAACGCGCTTCCCGCGCTCCCATGAACGCGCTTCCCGCGCACTCGGGAACATCTGTGACCGCTGGGTCCAGGACCCGGCGCTTCACAGATCGCGGTGAATGGCTGTGCACAGTGGCCTTTTACCACTTGATCGCTCCGTCAAATGACGGAGCGATCACATGTAAACAAGCCGGCAGAAGTGCCGGATTTTCTCTCCGCACCAATTGGTGCAGTGTGAGAGGAGAGGGGGAGAGAGCAGATGTTGCAGCGCTGTGGGCTATTTGACAGGCTGCACCCTCACCATCCATGCTCACTCGCCCAGCCATTCTCATCCCATCCTTGCTCAGCCACCCATGCTCATCCATCCATGCTCACCCAGCCATCCGTGCTCAGTTCGTCCCCATCCGTGCTCAGTTCGTCCCCATCCGTGCTCAGTCGTCCCCATCCGTGCTCAGTCGTCCCCATTCACGGCTCATTTGTGCCTCATTCATGTTCATCCATACCACATCAGTTTTCATCCGTAACACTACAGTGCCTATCCATTCCAACACAGTGCCTCACAATAGTGTAACAGGTAGTCAAATTAGATTTGAAATGTATGCCCTTAGAACACCTGACGGTGCTCCCTGCATGTTGTGCCTCTGTATGTGGCCAGGCTATGTAAAAGTGTCACATGTGGTATCGCCATACTTGGGAGGAGTAGCAGAATATTTTTTTGGGGTGTAATTTTTGCTAGGTACATGCTGTGCTGAAATATTGTATAAATGGTCAACTTTGTGTAAAAAAAAAAAAAAAAGCGTTTTAATTTTCTTTCCACATTTTCCAAAAACTGGAAAAAATGAAATGTTCGAAAGACTCATTATGCCTCATAGAATATACGTTTGGGTGTTTGCTCTCCCAAATGGGGTCATTTTTTGGGTGTTTCAATTGTCCTGGTGCTCCAGGACCTTCAAGAGTGCAAGAGGTAGTCAAGAAATTATATGTGTAATTTATGTCCCTAGAACGCCTGATGGTTCTCCCTGCATGTCGGGCCTCTGTATTTGGCCAGTCTCACATGTGGTATCGCCATACTCAGGAGGAGTAGTAGAATTTTTATTTTGGCGTGTAATTTGTGGTATGTATATGCTGGGTGAGAGAAATAACCTTTTAACTTATGACAATTTTGTGAGGGGGAAAAAAAAAAAAAAAAAAAATTACAACTTCAAGAAATTCACTATGCCTCTTACTAAATACCTTGGAATGTCTACTTTCCAAAAAGGTGTCATTTGGGGGGTATTTGTACTTTCCTGGCTTGTTAGGGTCTCAAGAAATGATAGGCCATCAGTACATCAGGTGTGATCAATATTCAGTGATTGGCACCATAGCTTGTAGTAGAGCTGCACGATTCTGACCAAAATGAGAATCTCAATTTTTTTGCTTAGAGTAAAGATCACGATTCTCGTGGCGTAACATCTCACATATACAAAAAAATTGGGCTAACAGCACTGTTTATTTATTTTTTTTTTTGAAAGGGTAATTTAAAAAAAAAAAATGCGTTTGAAAGCCCTCTGCGCAAATACAGTGTGACCTAAAATATTGCAACAACCGCCATCTTATTCTCTAGGGTCTCTGCTAAAAAAAATATATATGTTTGGGCGTTCTAAGTAATTTTCTAGCAGAAAATACTGGATTTTTGCTTGTAAGCAGCAAATGTCAGAAAAGATTTATACCAAAAAACCGAAGTTTTTTGACGCCAACATTTTTTGCAGCTCTCCATGTTAGTCAATGGCCCCATAAAAACGCTGATGTTTTTTAGCTGTAGAGGGCGTTGGCGTTAGTGAGCTAAAACTAGAACCCATGGCCAGCGTGTTCTGAGGCTGTAATGTTTTGGCTTTTTTTAGGCCGACACCGCATAACGCTCACTAACGCCGTATCGGCGTTTTTAGGTTGAACAATAGGAAAGGATTTTTTTTTTTTTTTTTTTTTTAAAAACCCTCTATTGACTCTCACTAACGCTCATTAACGCCAATGCAAAAGGCCGAAAAAAACACAGATTTTTCCCTGACGTCGGACCTGATGTTTTGCTTATTTTTAAACATACGCCCGTGTGTGTGTGTGTGTGTGTCTCAAGTCTTAAAATGGTTTAACCAAACTCTTCTATACATGAGAGTTCAACCCTTTGATCATTTGGAACATAGTATCTTTTTACTTTTATCAACTTGACTTGGCTCTCTGCCCAGACTCAAGTCGCTCCGACTTTAGAAAAAGATTCCTGGGGAGACTTCAGACGACTTGCATTGACTTCTATTACAGTCAAGTCCATTAAATGCACTGAAAATCGCAGTAATGCCTGATGGAGATCGCAGGGTGGGTGAATCAAGATTGCGATTTGAATACGATTAATCACGCAGCTCTAGCTTGTAGACTCTATAACCTTCACAAAAATGAAATATATATACTAATTTTGATTTTTTTTACCAAAGATATGTAGCAGTATACATTTTGGCCAAAATTTATGAAGAAAAATGACTAATTTGCAAAATTTTATAACAGAAACGAAGAAAAATGCATTTTTTACAAAATGTTCTTTCTTTTTTTAATTATAGCGCAAAAAAAACAAAAAAAACAGTGGTCATTAAATGCCACAAAAAGAAAGCTCTATTTGTGTGAAAAAAATGGACAAAAATTTCATATGGGATCCGGGTGCCGACCAATCACAGCACCGACTGCAGCGCTCTGATTGGCAGGAGCCGCGCTGATGTCACTCCCGTGCATGCGAGCCATCATTTACGGCACACTTTGTGAAGAAACGCCCCAGTCAGGCACATGCAAATACAGGGAATATCTCCTAAACGGTGCAAGTTTAGGAGATATTTCCGGGACCTACAGGTAAGCCTGGATATAGGCTTAACTGATGTCTAAAGTGGTTGTCATGAATTGACAATCAATTTAAGGATACTATAGATCAGGGATGTGCAGTTAGCGGACCTCCAGCTGTTGCAAAACTACAAGTCCCATCATGCCTCTGCCTCTGGGTGTCATGCTTGTGGCTGTCAGTCTTGCTATGCCTCATTGGACTTGTAGTTCTGCAACAGCTGGGGGTCCGCTAATTGCATATCCCTGCTATAGATGGTGGAAATAGTATCTTTTATTCCTAGAGGAGTGGAGACCGATCTACGTTTAAAACTCATTCAGTTTAAAATAGAAGTGAAAGGCAAAACATTTTTGTGTGTGTGTATTATCTATCATTATAAATACCATATTTCTTTTTGATCACATAATCTCTGTTCCCAACTGCATAAGGGGCTTGGAGAGGTAGGGGTAGAGATACAGCTGTACACTGATCTTTCCAGTGAATGACTGTGTGTGTGTGTGTGTGTGTGTGTGTGTGTGTGTGAGATGGGGGACATGTCCGCACAAGTCTGATCATTGGATGATGGACAGGCTGTTCTACCAGCACAGACAGAAAATTGATCACAATGAGATGTAGTGCTTTTATGCCTAGCATTGTCTGTTTGTTTGAAATAGGAAAGCAGGAGGACTGGCAGGATCACCAGGTATTTCACACAAAGGAAGCAATACAAGGAGAACATACAAGGAGAACAGGATACTTTTAACACAAGTACATGATACATCAGGCCTCGACAAACCCCAGGCGCCAGGTCGCTATGGCGACCAGAAATCGCGTCCTGGCGAGTGTCAGCCGTTCCTTCTCTCCCTATGTTAAAACAGCGTGTCAGATTCAGCGAGAGCCGAGAGCCTTCTCTGCTTAATCGAACCGCTGTTAAACTTGGCCGGCTGCCCGGCTTCCCGGGATATTTGTTTCTACTTAGAATGAAGAAAAGTAACAAACAATGTATCTTCTTCTAGTTGTTGAGAGTTACAAGAATAA
>BLSH010491879.1:1131825-1146379 GCA_018402905.1 Glandirana rugosa | reverse complement strand
ATATATATATATATATATATATATATACAGTGCTGCCCATAATTTTTCATACCCCTGGCAAGTTTTGACTTAATGTTTTATTCAACCAGCAAATCATTTTTTGATGGGAAATGACACTGTCTCCCGCAAGATAATAAGTTGATGTACAAGAGGCATTATTGTGGAAAACAAACATTTCTCAGCTTTTATTTACATTTGAACAAAGTGTGTCCAGTCCAAAATTATTCATACCCTTCTCAAACTGTCAGTCTGAGGGAAAATCAAAAGTTCTATACCATTCCAAATAGTCCAAGCTGTTCTAAAGCATCCTAATTACCTTGATTAATTGGGAAAAGATGTTTTAATCAACTCAACAGGTGAAAAACCTGCTCTCTGCAGTTGGTTTGTGGACAGTCATGGCTAAGACAAAGGAGCTCAGTGAGGACCTGCGGCTGCGCATTGTGGCTGCTCACAAGTCAGGAAAGGGCCACAAGGCCATTTCTAAATTTTTTCAAGTTCCAGTGGCTACAGTGCAAAGTATTATTAAAAAATACAAGATGTTCCGCACTGTGGAAAATCTTAGAGGACATGGCCAAAAGTGACACCTGTGCTGGCCAGGAGGATAGTTAGAGAGGTGAAAAAGAATCCAAGGATCACCACCAAGGCCATCCTGGTGAATCTGGGCTCTGCTGGTGGCAATATCTCAAGGCAGACAATCCAACGGACACTGCACACTGCTGGGTTCCACAGATGCAGACCAAGGAGGACGCCACTTATCCAGATAAGGCACACAAAAGCTCGCTTGGACTTTGCAAAAGCTCATTTGGACAAATAAGACTTCTGGTCTTCTGTGTTCTGGTCAGATGAAACAAAAATTGAATTGTTTGGTCACAATGATGTTTCCTTCATTTTGCGTAAAAAAGGAGAAGCCTTCAACCCAAAGAACACCATCCCCACTGTCAAACATGGTGGTGGGAACCTAATGCTTTAGGGTGTTTTTCAGCCAATGGATCAGGGAACCTAATCACAGTAAACGGCACCATGAAAAAAGAGCAATACATGAGGATTCTCAATGACAACATCAGGCAGTCTGCAGAGAAACTTGGCCTTGGGCACCAGTGGACATTTCAGCATGACAATGACCCAAAACACACAGCAAAAGTGGTGAAGAAATGGTTAGCAGACAACAACATTAACATTTTGAAGTGGCCCAGCCAGAGTCCAGACTTGAATCCATTTGAGAATCTGTGGAAGGAGCTAAAGATCAGGGTGATGGCAAGAAGACCCTCCAACCTGAAAGATTTGGAGCTCATTGCTAAAGATGAATGGGCAAAAATACCTGTGGAGACATGCAAAAAGCTGGTCTGCAATTATAGGAAGCGTTTGATTGCTGTAATAGCCAATAAAGGCTTTTCTATTGATTGAGAAGGGTATGAATAATTTTGGACTGGACACTTTTTGCTCAAATGCAAATAAAAGCTGAGAAATGTTTTGTTTTCCACAATAATGCCTCTTGTGCATCGTCTTATTATCTTTTGGGAGACACCTATGTCATTTCCCATCAAAAAATGACTTGCTGGTTGAATAAAAGTAACTTTAAGTCAAAATTTGCCAGGGGTATGAATACTTATGGGCAGCACTGTGTATGTGTGTATATATATGTGTGTGTGTGTGTGTGTGTGTGTTGCTAGGTGCAATGGCACATATTTCTCAGTGGTCACCCCTGACATATCTGGATGCACCAGCACATTTTCCCCACTTGCCTTCCTGCTATACAGCAGACTGCCTGAAGACAAGTCTTTGTCAGTTTTCCCATTATATTGCAGTACTTCATTCTTTACACTGCACAGCAACAAGTCCTTCTTGGAAGCAAATCTCCCCACTTGCCACCACTTTACCGACATCAAACGCAAACTTGGTCTCTTTCACACATGATACAATAAGTCTTACCATTTCAGGTAGCAAGTGTGTGAATCTTCAATTGAGGGCGTTGTCCCTCCTTAGTTGTGCTCACAGGCAAAAGCTGGTTGTAGGGCAACATTGCAGGCCAAACAGGCTTCCTGTTGCCAGTGGTAACAGCAGACAATTTTCCCCACACATTTCCATTGTAGCTCCTCCTAGGCTTCAGACTCTCGGGCATCCCAGCCCTCTTTGTGGGAACGTTGAGCTTCCTCCTCATAGCAGCCCTACCATTCATACAGCACCTCGTCTCTTGTTACCATGGGAGACCGCACACTCCCTGCAGAACTTTTCCCCTTTGATCGCCTCATCTCTGCAGTCAGGGACACAGTTCCTCTTGAAAAAATAATATGCTCTACTGTCTCTTTAAAGAAGAACTATGGTCAAAATGAAAAAAATCAATATGTTCTGCACCTATACAGTCTGTTAAACATGTCACTTTTTGTTTTGCAAAAAGCAGTAAGTATGTTGAGGTCTCTACCTTGTCTCCTGCTCTCATGTGCACTTCCTTTAGTGATGAGACAACTTCACTTCCTGGTTTTCTAATTGCCTGTGTTGAACTCCTGTTGTCCCCTTTTGCGTCTAGCTCTCTGCAAAAACGTCCTGAGATCAGTGGGGGAGGGTCTCTTGTATCACATGGGAAGCTGAGGGATTTCATTTTACAGTACACAGAATCCTGATTAGGCCCCGCCCATGATCGGCCTGTGAAGCCCGTCTACTCCCACCTATGTCCCTCCTTTGCCCGCTCACTCCTTTAGATTTTAGCTCTAGCTTGTCTGTAATGACTTGTGCCTATTTTACGTGGCACACACCCAGCTATTGATTGGCAGATAGGTGTTTGTTATGTAAAATAGACTGAGCATCATAGAAGGCAGGAGGACTGAGAGATAGAAGAGCTATTTCACTGTCAGGAAATTTCATCTGAGCTCTGCTGAACCCCTTCCATCATCATTACTAGCATACAGCAAAGGAGGACTGCTGGAGGGATTAGAGACCAGAATTGCAGCTACATGGTAGGAAAATAATCATTTCAGTTGTTATGTTTATTACCATGTGCAACTTTCAGGTATGTATATGAAAATTTACTAAAATATGTATGTTGCCTTTAGTTGTACTTTAAGTCTGAGAGACAGCACACATCTCTTTGCTCACACAGCAATAGAAATACAGTCTCTTGTCTTGACACTCACGGTTTCCAATATACGAGGATCTGGACAAATCCATGCCTGCATCCTTCACCAATTGTAAACATGCGGGGTGCTTAGACTCAAGTGGTGCATGTGACTTCCAGGAAGCGTGCCACTCCAGACTGCGCTTTTAAGATCATGGCAGCCCACTTTTATTAAAATAAATGAAAAAGTTCAAACAAACCGTAATCTTCCCTTGCAGAGGGTTCCACCATCACACACAAACTTCAGCCTCCTGGCTTACTCACTGTCAGCTTTGTGCTGTTTGGTTGCGGGCCACATCTGCCTGCTACAGACATGCACGCACAGACTGCCACCTGCCGCCTTAGACTCCTCGAGACCTCGCTATCTCTCTCATGGAGCCGTCTCCTCCTGGGACCCTCCCGACCACCTAGCCCAGACTTCCTGTCTCTCGGACAGAGCTGTCTCCAATTGTGAGCCCCGAGCTCTCTTCCTGGGAGGATTTTGAAGCCAGCCCACAGGTGTGTAATATTAGCACGCCTGTCAAAATCACGCATACACTGCTCATATACACCGTGACATGGGGTGGCCTCTCCACAGTAAATATATATCTATATCTCAGTATATATAAATATGCAACATTAAATATGAACAAAGCATATCCCTCAATAGTGTGTACTTTCCATCCAGAGCACTAAGTGTAATTTCTGTCTACTGCTTGTTCCGCTGTATGAATCACTTCTTCTGACAAGTTCTCCTGACATCACAGCTTGTGGTTGACCGCCTCAGCTCTGTTCCTGTGTGAAGGTGGGTGTGTCCCTTCCCTCCAATGAGCTCTCAATGAGTGTACATTCCGCTCCCTGCCTCTGGAATCTCAGATTAGCTGTATAAATTGTGGACTTTGGACATAGAAGAGAGTCTGGTACACAGGTACAACTTATGGAGGAGGGTTTGTTTCATCTCCGTGTATCACCTGAGGCCATTCAACCACTTTAATGCCTGTGGACTCACCTATTAAAACATTCAGTTTTGTTGCTGTGACTTGTAGTATTTATAACGTTTTTTTTTTTAACATGTAAACAAATACAGATTTTGCCTGATGTGTAACTGTGATAGATAAGGCTACTTTCACACTGAGCGGCAGCTGCAGTCGTGGTAAAACCCCGCTAGTTCTAGCGGAGTTTTACCAGTGATAGGGCTCTGCTATGCCGGCGGGAGCGCCGTGCTTTTAACCCCCCACAAGGGGTTAAAAAGGGGTTAAAAGTGCCGGCGCTCAGCGCTACCGAGGCGGTGTGCAGCCGCTTCGGAAGCACTTGCCATTCATTTAAGTGGCAGGGGCAGTAGAGGAGCGGTATATTACCACTCCCCTCACCGCCCCAAAAGCTGCTGCTTGCAGGACTTTTTGTAACGTCCCACAAGCGCACCGCCCCAGTGTGAAAGCACTCAGGGCTTTCACATTGGTGTGGATTGGGGGGATTACTCTTATGTTCACTGACAGACGCAGCCCTTCATTAGACAAGTTGGGTTATGCTCATATCACTAGGAGTAGACTAGGCAAAATAAAACAAAAGCATAGGTTGGCCCCTCCCAGGGGGCCGTCCTCACCTTAGCATATAACCCCCTGCTAGACAATAGCATATCAGTTTTTATTGCCTAGTGCAAGGAGTTAGACCTGGTTCCCTATGGGATTTGCGTTCTTCTGAGGTTTTTTCTGATGAAGACTGCTATCAAGAAGCCAGCTGGTGGTATAGAGGATATCTAGAATCCAAAAACTTTCCCCAGTCTGGCCAACGTCTGTGCGAGCTACCCTTAGCCTTGGCGGGGACACGCCGCATAGGGCCCGTTCTGTGCGGGCTGCTAGTGGCTAATCCCACTTGTGCCCAGTGACTGGTTTGTTCCTGTCCAGTGGCCTGGCCAGCAGCATCCCTCTCCGTGGGGAGGAAAGTCTGCTCCGGGTGGCTACTCGCTGCGCTAAGGTTGCCACATCATCCCTTTAATCCAGGACACATATGAATTACCCAGGTTCTGAGGCTGATTTAATGCAGATAAGGCTCCAAGTGAGTTTAATTACCACCTTAATCAGCCACAGACCATGTGTAATTAATATGCGTCCTGAATTAAAGGGATGAAGTGGCAACCCTACGCTGTGCCCGTCGGATCGGTGAGTGGACCCCTCTTCCGTCCTAGGGGTGCGGAGAGGGGCACCTGGGCAGCTTCTGAGGTAGCCTGCCGGTGGGGGCTTATTAGTGGGGACACATCTGAGGTTGTAATCTCCCGTTACTCCCCGCACTGACCGTTTTGAGCACTGTATTAAGGCGATTCACCGCCATTTCGTGGTGGATCACCGTTCATTCGCCGCCATTTTGCCATAGCAGATTGATGGCAGATGCCATTTTTCTGTAGCCCATGCGGTTTTCAGCCTGTCCTCTGGCGGCCCCCAGTGGCTTTTCTCGGTATTACGGAGAAGTGATAAAAACGGCAGAGGCACTTCCGTTTTTGCTTGGACAGCGTGGCTGACAGACGCGGCGGTGCAGGCTTTTGAAGTGGAGTGTTTTTTCATTGCTCATTCCGGTCACAGCGCTGAGGCATCAAAAAACAGCAAGTATAGCTGGCTCTCCCTGGGTGCTGGTAGTGGTGGATGCAATCCTTCCGGGTCTCCCTGGCTGATTGGTGGGGTAGAGGTGGTGGTCACACAGTGGGGGTGCCGGAAGTCTGGGATGTCAGAGGCCGGCAGTGCTATGGCAGGGGTACCTGCGGAGCAACAATCCACGCCGGGGTCCCTGGTGTCCTTGGAACAGCTGAGGGCAGTATTTGGTGACTACGACTCCGGGGGGCCCCAAAAAATGCACGCCCCCCCCCCCCCCGTCATTCTTCAAGGGAGGATTCAGAACCAGAGAGCACTTCGGTGGTCACGGGAACCTCCGTGGAGCTATCAGAGGGTGAACTGATACCATCAGACGGTGAAGATGATCAGGGGGCTTCATCTTCGCGCGACAAAGCGATAGTGACTGCCCTGATCACTGATATTCGCAAGTCAATGCGGCTTGGCCAAGCAGGGGAGTCGCATGAGTCCGCATATATTTGTGGGTCGCTTAAGCCCCCTAGGTCCCCCAGGGCCTACCCTTATGATCAGGTTTTTGAACAAGCGGTGTTCAAGGAATGGCTGCGGCCGCAAAATTCCTTTGCTTTACCCAAAAGCTTTGCTGTTCGCTACCCCTTTGAGGATAGTTTTACTAAGAGATGGTCTTCCCCAGCAGTGGACCCACCGGTGGCCCGTCTGAATAAGGCAACGACCATTCCCTTGAAGGGGTCTCCGTCTTTTAAAGAGGCGGCCGATCACCGCACGGAGGCGGTGTCTAAGGCACTGTTCTTGTTGGCTGGGTCAGCCATGCGGCCAGCTCTGGCGGCTGCTATGGCGGCGCAATCTCTTTTCGAGTGCGCTACCACATTACACTCCGGTTTGACTTGTGAGTGTGCGCAGGGTGAGGTGCAACGGGCACAACACTTGGAACAGGGTCTCCGCTACATATGCCGCCTTGGACCTGCTTCCCATACTGTCAAAAATGTCTGTTTTTGCAATTGTTATCAGGCGGGTGCTGTGGTTCCGCTCTTGGTCAGGCGACCTGGCATCAAATAACGTTCTTATGGATCTTTCCTTTCAGGGAGGGCTTCTGTTTGGCCCACAACTGGATGAAATCATTAAGGATTTCATGGGAGGGAAGAGTACTTTCCTTCCAGAGCCAAAACGGCAGGATTTTCGCCATAGGCAGGGCCCTGTTTCTTCATGCCAGAAGAAGTTTTTTCGTGCGCCTGGCTCAGCGGGTAAGGGCTTCAAGTCCGGTAAGGCTTCCGCTGGGCCCAGTAAAAGGCCCTGGCAACGCAAGTCTGAAAAAACGAAGGATAAGTCAACCTCCACATGATGGGTTGCCCCTGCCCGGCTCCCGGGTGGGGGGCCGGTTACTGGGGTTCGCAGACAGATGGACTGCCCGCATCAACGATCGGTGGGTGCTCGAGGTGGTGTCCTCCGGGTACAGGATAGAATTCATCTCTCTACCCCCCAGAAAGGTTCTTCCCTTCAAACTTAAGACTCCCTCAGGGGTGTCGGGAGGCGCTTCTAGGCGCCGTTCGGGCGCTTGCCGAACAGGGGGTGATTGTACCGGTACCCGCGGTGGAAAGGTTTCAGGGGTTTTACTCAAACCTCTTTGTGGTGCCCAAAAAGGGTGGTGTCAGGCCAGTTCTGGACCTGAAGGCACTAAACTGCTTTGTAAAGGCAAAAAGATTCAGGATGGAGTCCATCCGCTCGGTCGTGGCCGCCCTGCACCAAGGGGAATTCATGGTGTCCCTGGATATCAAGGATGCGCGTCTCCACGTTCCAGTTTGTCACAGGCACCAGCGTTTCCTGTGTTTCGCAGTGGGGGATCTGCATTACCAACTTGTGGTCTGGCTTCGGCTCCCCGAGTGTTCACCAAGGTGGTGGCCCCGATGCTGGCGCTGTTGAGACAGAGAGGTATCGCGGTGGTAGCATACCTTGACGATTTACTCCTGAGAGCAGAGTCGGTCGCAGCTCTGGCGGAGAACGTGATAATCACGGTGTCCACGTTAAACGTTTCCTGTTGGCTGATCAACCTGCAGAAGTCGACGTTGACTCCATCCTGCCGTCTGGAATACCTGGGTCTGATTCTGGACACGGTGCAGGCAAGGGTGTTTTTACCGCCAAACAAGCTCCTGACACTTCAGGCAGCAGTGCGAACCCTGTTATCACGCCAGTGGTCCTCCTTACGGTTCTGTATGCGAGTGTTGGGGCTCATGGTGTTGGCTTTCGAAGCGATACCTTACGCCCAGAGTCACACTCGGCTCCTGCAGAAGGCGATTTTGTCGCAATGGGACAAATCTTCCCTATCCCTAGACAGACTGATCAGGTTGGATCATCAGTCCCGGGGATCCTTGGTTTGATGGATTCGGGCTCCAGCCCTAAAATTAGGAAAATGTTTCCTCCCCCTCAGTTGGTCGATAGTAACAATGGATGCTAGCCTACCGGGCTGGGGAGGGGTCCTGGGTCAGTTTTCTGCCCAGGGCCGTTGGTCAGCTCAGGAAGCTTGTCTTCCGATAAATGTACTGGAGCTGAGAGCGATCAGACTTTGTCTATCCCGTTGGTCGAGGCTGCGAGGCCTCCCTGTCCGGGTTCAGTCGGTCAATGCCACGGCTATGGCATATGTGAACCATCAGGGCGGATCAAGAAGCTTGGCAGCAGCCGTGGAGGCAGCTCTGATCCTTCGGTGGGCAGAACTTCACGTGCCAGCTCTCTCAGCAATCTACATTCCAGGCGTGGAAAACTGTCAGGCGGACTTTCTCAGCCGCCGGACTCTGGATCAGGGGGAATGGTCCCTACATCCGGAAGTGTTCCGCCAGATTTGCCTCAAGTGGGGCACGCCAGAGGTGGACCTCATGGCCTCCAGATTCAATCACAAGGTACAAACCTTTGTGTGCAGATCAAGAGATCCGTTGGCGGTCGCCACGGACGCACTGGTAGCACCCTGGGGTCGGTATCGGCTACTGTACGTCTTTCCTCCTCTGAAGCTTCTGCCGCGGGTTTTGCGCAGGATAGAAGCAGAGGGAATCCCGTCAATCCTGGTAGCTCCGGATTGGCCTCGGCGTCCTTGATACACCGATGTGGTACGGATGGCGGCAGATGTCCCGTGGCGCCTTCCACTTTGCGAAGACCTACTGTCTCAGGGACCCATCTTGCACCCTGCTTTACCCTCGCTGGCTTTGACGGCTTGGCTATTGAGTCCCAGGTGTTGAGGGATAGGGAATAGAGAATATTAGGGACATTCCCTTACAGTTGTTGTCGCAGAAAGTGGCTTTCTTGGTGGCTGTTGTGTCCGCTAGGCGGGTGTCTGAGTTGGCAGCCTTATCCTGCAAGTCACCTTACTTGGTCCTTCATAAGGACAAGGCGGTTTTGCGACCTTCCCCTTTTCTTCCAAAGGTGGTTTCTTCTTTTCATTTGAATGAGGATATTGTTCTTCCCTCATTGTGCCCGCACCCTTCCCATCCCAAGGAATTTGAACTACATTCTTTGGATGTGGTGAGGGCCTTGCGGGTGTATTTGTTTTCTACAGCTTCTTTTCGGAAGTCTGAATCTTTATTTGTGCTGACGGAAGGTTCGCGCAAAGGCATGGTGGCCTCGCCAGCTACCATTTCTCGTTTGATTAGGAAGACCGTGACTCATGCATATGAGGTTCGGGGCAAGGTTCCCCCTTTTCCAGTCACGGCTCATTCCACCAGGGCAGTTAGTACTTCCTGGGCTTTTAGACACCAGGCCTCGGTGTCTCAGGTGTGCAAAGCGGCTACTTGGGCCCCAGTGCACACGTTTACTAAGTTTTACAAAGTTGATGTTTCAGCATCGGCGGATGCTGCTTTTGGCCGCAAAGTTTTACAAGCGGCAGTGTAGGCGCGACTGGCGCCGCCTGAGAGGGCTTTATTTGTTGGGTACAGTTGGTATAGTTGCCCGCCCCTCTTGATTGACTCCGCTTTGGGACATCCCCACTTGACTAATGAAGGGCTGCGTCTGTCAGTGAACGTAAGAGTAAAAGGGATTTTATTATAACTTACCGTAAAATCCTTTTCTCTGAGTTCACTGACAGACGCAGCACCCACCCCTCTGTTGAATTTGTACTTCTTGTTACGAACTGATATGCTATTGTCTAGCAGGGGGTTATATGCTAAGGTGAGGATGGTCCCCTGGGAGTGGCCAACCTATGCGTTTGTTTTATTTTGCCTAGTCTACTCCTAGTGCTATGAGCATAACCCCACTTGTCTAATGAAGGGTTGCGTCTGTCAGTGAACTCAGAGAAAAGGATTTTACGGTAAGTTATAAAATCCCTTTTTTTGAGGCGCTTTACAGACGCTATTTTTAGCTAAATAGCGTCTGTAAAATGCTTCAGTGTGAAAGTAGCCTAATTGCAAACCGTTTACCTTGGACTATATGTTCATTTTGCTGGGGTTTGACCGCTTTTTTTTTTTTTTTTTTAAGAGTTGTCTAGTCTAATCCTGCTTTATTCTTACATCTTCTTTTCCATGGACTTGTCCAGATTTGTTAGGTTAAGGACAAATCTTCTGAAGTCAGCAGCCTGAGGAGAATATCTTATGATCTATATTTCACTTAGTGGACCGTAGCCAAGAGCTGAATGATATTGTCCATGTTCACTGACTTCCATTGCTAATGCATCTTGGCCCCTGCCCCAGCTCCACAGTCAGAGCTGTGTGTACAACTGATGGGGTGATTACCATATTATCCTGTGCTTCCAGTCCATTTCATAGACCTCCTGTGATCTTAACATTTGCCTTACTTCCAGACAGCTGGATCAGAGCACAAAACGAACACCTTGGCCATTTATCTAGACAGTTAATGATCAGAATAGGCAGTCAATCTGTGTAAGTGACAAAAACATTTTACAATAATAAAAAAACAAAAAAAAAAAACAATCTGGTATATTATAGATTGTGTTAAAGTTCTGTCACTTTTATCTTATGAACACTAGATGGTGCTGAACAGTTGTTGCCGTGCATTACTGTCTGTCAGCTACGGTTGATGAATTGTGTTGGGAATAAAAACTCATTCATGATTTGTCTGTGATATAAGCTGCCATTCTTTGAATTGGCTTCAATCCCCCAGAACACAGGTGTTTTTGCTTTGCGGGTTTATTTAATGCGTATATATACAGGGGCATCTCTTTACATCAGAATGCTTTTTTCTCCCAAAATAAGGGAGTAGGAATGCGGAACAGTCCTAAGTAGCTTAGAAGGAACTCTGAAGAATATCTGATGCAAGTTGAATGGATTCAGTAACATACTATATCTGCCTTTATATACAACCCCCTTTTTACCAAGTGGCAGAGCACCCAACAAGCAAACCAGCTCCATACACCCTTATCCTTTGATGCCTTTGTTTCCTTCACTGCATCATAGTGACTAATAGCACAACTCGCATAGAGTGGAGCTAAAAGTAGCCGGGCAGAGAAAAGATTTCTTTTTTCCTGATTTACACTGGCCCAACAGTGACAAGCTGAAATAGAATAGCAGGGGCAAGCAAGGCTGGGGTTTACTTATCCATCAATATCTGTCTTTAAGTGCAGGTATTGCTAAATTACGTAATACTTTGTTATTGACTATATACTGCCAGTGTGCAAAATAATGGTGTCAGGTTAGCTGGGCCATGGCTTGCTTTTCTCTATACGTGATAGGTTACGGACACGCACAAAAGACTCCCGTGCCTAAGCATGCTGGAAGTTCCCTTTCCTTTGTTCAAGCAGGGCAACATAAAAGGGTCACCTAACTTTCTCTGGGCGTATTGGGTATTTTCACTCCTGGTAGCTAAACGGATAAGCCTGAGGGGGCAAATAAATGCTGCTAAGTAGAAGATAGGACCCTTTCACACAGGCAGTCTGTTCATCCATTTTTCATTTATTTTTTCAGATAGAAAACGGACAGCAATTTATTTTTATGGGCTTGAGGATGTAAAAGAGCATCATCCATTTACATTCATCCGCATCTATGTCCAAAACGGTGCAAGTACAGAAACAATACCTGTTGAGCTTGACAGAATTGCAGGCTATTCCAATGAGCTAGCCACTGTTGCACTTTAATTGCAGGAGAGCAGCCAAAACAGCAAGCAGCAGGTATGGGAGAGGGAAGTGGAGGTGTAAGCAATGAGAGGTTAGAGACCCCTGCCATAGAAGACAGAGTATACTCAGCTCTCCAGCAGGCCTGTTTCTCCCACTGCTCCCATTTCAGTGCTGCAGCCGCTGAACGTCTCTTCAGCATTCTACACTCCCAGGAATGTTTTGTTAAAGGGCAAGTTAAACTTTTGTAACATGTTACACCCATATTCAGGGTGTGACATGTTACAGATGCACCGGCCCCCGATCCCCTGTTCTGACAGCTAGTTCCGCCCACCCGGCTGTGCCATCCATTCACATTGATGTGTCAGTGGAAAAACTACCATGTCCAACAGCCTTTCAGGCTGTCGGCTTGTAGTTTTCAATAAATTACCACGGCGCTGTGGAGCTCTGTGGTAATTCATTCTCTTTCTTCCGGTCTTCCTGTGAGATTTTATCTGCTTGCCCATACAGGATGTACAGGGAAGTAGACACACTAATCGATATGCTGGAGTCCAATGCTTTCCAGGCTCCAAAAAAAATGCATTCATTTTTTTTTTTACCTGCAAAAATGAACTTATCCTTTTAACTGCAGCACTGAAACAGAGGAGATATGGGCTGCTAGAGAGATTTTTTATACTCTTTCTATTGTAGGAACCTGACCATTTTAAATCTTTAGATACCTGACAGCAGAGAATTCTAGGGGGGCGGTGACCGGAAGCCGGATGCTGACGTGAATAGGCAGGTGTAGCCTGTACAGCCTGTGCTCCATGCTCCGGGATCCTGTGTGAAGAGATCCTGCTTGTTCCCTGACCAGGCTGGAGGAGTGTACTGGCGTGCGGGGTGGAGCGGATAGACTGGGGCTCGTACCGTCATCCAACCGCCTCTCCTAACAGTGCAGCTCGCTTAAGGGGTCCAGGATACCGGCCGTGAATGGCGGCATAGAACCGCAGAGACTTTTGGAGGTGTGAAGGAGAAGGACGGGCGGTGTCCGCCATAGAGATCAGGTGCTGGAACCGGGAGGCATGTGATCATAATACTCTTGTGCCTGGAGCTGGAGGAGGTAACTGGATAATCCTGGGGGTGCGGAAAGGAGGGAGGTGAGTGTGCGTGTTCCCGCTCCCCCTCCTCCCCCCAAAAAGGTTAGTGATGCTTCTTAGTTTTAAACCAGGACAATGAATACTGAACACTGACGAGCATCCTAAGTTTTACCTGCCTCTGCTCCCTTACCTGGTGTACCTGATACCAACTTTGGCAGCTTCAGTGGAAATAGTGTTTGAGTGTCAAACTGAACCCTTGACGTATATCTGCTCCCTGTACCATTTTTTTTTCTTTTCTTGTGTAATATACATGTGACTTGAGAGTGGTTGGCGTCTGTTGTACCCATACCTTTATCAGGACAAATAGTTTGGTTTTGTCTTCTGATTCTGGGGTTGAGAGATTTTTTCTATATTATCCTCAGTGAACGGGTGGGCACCAGAAGAGGTGTATAAATATCTCTGGATTTACAATATAGACTGCTTATGCCTGCTGGTGTCGACTTGCCTCTGGCTTGACTATCTACACAGGCTACCGGTTCATGACCTGTGTATCTGTGCATAAGGTGGGCCTCCTTGGACTTTGCAAAGAAAAGCAGGGTAATATTGGCATAGATCTGGATACCAGGTCGGGAAAGATGGCAAAGAAAAAGGGGGATGTTTCAGTCTTGCAGGAGACCGGGATTGAAATGTCTCAAAAAGCCTTAAAAGACAAAAGCAAGGAAATTGCCAACAAGCTGGAGAAATTCGCACATGGATCCTCCCAGACTAGTGGGAAAGTGCAGCAGGCTAAGGTGTCTGTCACCATTTGGGCCGTCTAAAATGGCTAATCCTCAAACTAAAGGCAAAGACCATAAAGATCATAAAGGGACAGGGGGTTAGATGAGCATGCCCGCGGTGGCAATCCAGGACACGTTGAGTTTGGAGGGGACGGCTACAGATGATCCATCTCTGAAAGAAATATTTTCCTCCTCATAAACATCTGCAAGGCCTCCCTAGGAGAACTAATGGATCAAATGAAGGGTATTAAGGAAGATATGCTGATAGTAAGGCACGGCCTTCAAAAATTCCGGGAGCGGACTAGGGAACTGGAAGAGAGGGTCAGAAATATTGAGGATGCCCAGTCCCCCCTAAAGAGGGATGTAGAGATGTTAAAAAAGACAGGTTGGTTCCGTCCCACCGATCGCAAACACATCGATAACCCCATCACCAGGCACTCGCTTAACCTATGGGACAAACTTAAAACAAAGCACAACCTAGAATCCCCACATAACCCTCTCTCCACCCTGCCTTGGTTGGACAGAAAAAATTGTAGAGATGTAGGGAGAAATCCCCCCTGACCCGTAGGAGTTATAAAGACTGGGAGAGAAGGTCAAGGGATCAGGCGAGGGCCTTAAAAACTTCCGGCACGGAATGATAGTCGTATAGAAGGAATTATGGGAAGTAAACTAGGTAATCAAGAGGATCCCTCCGGAACGTCTACAAATACTCCTCCTTTTATAAAGAAAGTCTCTACCTAGTAGACATCGGCAGGGGAGGTTTGAGTTGCACAGGACCTAACGGTGGCGCCCGTACGAGTAGATTGGGGGACAGGGAAATACTAGAAATACCAGAAACGGAAATCAAACTCCTAATCGGTAAAATCTGCCGGGTTTACCACTGTCTGTGGAATCGGACGACGTGAAAGGGTGATCAGACCCTCCTAGGTACACGCTTAAAGAGGTCGAACAACCGTTAAAGGAACGAAAACAGAAAATTCCGAAAAACTCTGTAA